>JAXDDX010000024.1:4375000-4667500 GCA_034670405.1 Hoplostethus atlanticus
CGCCTTGTCAGCTCCCCCAGTCAACCACTGCTCTTCAGGCTGTGTGTAGGTGTCTGCCTCTCAGGGGACAGTCAGACTCTCTGTTCACTGTTACGAAACCGGGAGTTCAGGGCAACAGCCACTGTAGCTCTTAAATACTTTATGTCAGGCAAGGGCAGCCTGCCTAGTAACAGAGTATTGCACTTCACCTGAGAGCCACAGTACTTCAAAATAAACAATCACAATCACAATCACATGTCCATTAACCGGTTGTTTTTGACCATTGTGTTGACTGAATTGCAGCAACTAAAGTAATCAGCTAGTATTCATGCTGTTGACTGCAATGGACTTTGCAATTAACAGTGTCTCTAATAGCTGCTGATATTTCTCAATGGCATTGTTATTGGAGCCAACAGCTCTTACTTCTGTCAGTGATCCCTTACCACACCACACCACCTTCGGGTTACTTCAGTGGCTCTGTTATTAAGTCACCTTGCACACCACAGGCTTACATAACGGTCTGACTTCTCACAGAGGTGTAGCCTGAGCCTCTGACACAGGAGAAGTGCCAGTATATAAGGACTGTATAGTGTGAGAGTGTGAGCTCATTCTGGGCGCATGTGTGAGCGTTGCCTGCATCACTAGGTTTCTCATCAGCATGCTTGTTCAAAGATGTCTTTGGTTTAATAAAGCAAAACTTAAATGTCAGAGGAATGGCTCCGTGTGTGTGTGTGTATTTAAGTGTGTATGTGTGTGTGTGCGCAAGATGATGGGGTAAGTGCATACTGTTGTTCAATCAGGAGTTATTCCATTTTGGGAGCTCCCGTCCTTCCATCTGGCTTTTTCGTCTCTTACGTCAATGCCTCCAGACCGTCACTGAGAGAAAGGGTTCTCCCACTTGATTCCCCCTGAGAGAGCGAGCTGCTGTCAGCCCCGGTCCTGCAAGTTTACAGGCTGATGAGCTACGGTACAGGATGTAGAGAAAACTTTGGTGGAAACGATGAATAAGCTTCCTGCCCCCATCCACCCACCTCCTTTTCTCCTTTGTTAGGTCCTGGGATTTTTCACGCAGGTGTTTGTCCAACGAAGTGGTGAATGACAGTCCCCTTGGGAAATAGCAGAATGAACGTCACATGATGAAGTTAACAGGATGTGTGCTAACTTCTGTTGAACACTGAGTACTGATTCCTGTGAGGCAGCAGTCATTTGACGTGAGGTCATGCAAAGACTATGTACAAGAGAGAGTAACATACTTGAGCAACACCGGAGTTTGATGCAAAAAAATATTTTGTAAAAGTGGGGTCAATTAACCATGACAAGGCCAGGCAGAGAGGTGAGAGGTGAGAGACAAACAGAATGAATCTGTGTACATGAGACTAAACACACACCAGTGGTAAGGACAGAGAGTGCATACAAAAGAGAGAAGAAAGAGGTGAGAAATTCTGAGAAGTGACTGGTAATGACCTCACCAAATTCAGAACTATCGGACTGGATAAAATATTGCCTCCTGTCTCAACCAATCAAATCCACTGGTGCCCCCATACTTGACCCATTTTCCTGCCCTCTCTATCCAGTTGTGCAAACACAGACGACCCACTTAAAGCTTGCACTCATTCGCCTACCCCCACAAACACACACACACACACACACACACACACACACACACACAAACAGAAACAAACAAACATACAAGCAACAGAATATCTGCAAACTCACACGTACTTCTGAAAGGTGAAAGACAGAATCACCTTGCAGTCTATTGACTGTATTGTGGAGCCAGATTGGCTTACGTCAGTGCAGGCTGATGTCATCGCGTGTCCACTGCAGCCTGGGGAGGTGACAGACACGCAGACAGACAGACAGACAGACAGACAGGTGACATAGACAAACAAACTATCTGTCACCAAACAGAGAATAGAGGAGAAGAAGGACCAGTAATGGAGGAGGAGGGCATGGTAAGTGAGCAGCTCCAGCCTATAGGTGGTAGTTTATGTGTATGTGCATGTGCATGTGTATGTGCATGTGGTGGTGGTGGGTTAACGTTTATTATTGTATTATTAATGTTGATAAGTGCACACGGTCATGAAGCAGATTTTAACAGCCTGCTCTTACATAGTTAACAGAGGAGAGATGTGCTCAGCGTCATGCGTCATCTCCATTCTTCCGCCTCCCCAGCTAAAATGATACATCACCTCACGATTAAACTGCAGCCCTCTGCCCTATCTGTCCCTTCTTTTTTCATGCCCGAACACACACGCACACGCACACGCACACAGACACGTACGCATGCAGCCAAGCATAGGCGGAGGAGGATTCGTATGTGCGTGCGCTCGAGTGCGCGTGAGTTCAGTTGAGTGAGCATGATGCGACCTAATTAATATCACACAGCGCTTGCCTCCTCATCGTTTGGCATCATAATGTCCTTTGATGCTCTTAAAGGCGATGGTACCCTGAGAGGGGCAGAGCGGTGACGTCGCGGGTTTCCTGTTGGAGGTGCGCCAACCGTGGAGGGTCAGAGGGAGCGTCTCAGCGTTTAATGATGCACCCACCCGCCCCGTCTTCAGGTTTCCACCGGGCCACCATTGTGTTATGATGTCTGTGTTATGATGAGGCACGTGGTGGCTTAGATTCTCTCTGACGAGGACTCCTTTTGTGTGGTAGATCATTTCCCTTACGCATACTCTATAAAAGCCCTGCAGAGAAAGATACGACCTTTAACTGAGGGATTAGGGGAGACCGGGGCAAGTTGTCACACTTTTTACTCATTAGTGTATTTTTCAGCCCTGTGGGAATATTTATTTTTCTAGCTAGATTAAGGTCTTCCCTAAAAATAGCATCATGACATGTTGAATACTTTACTACAAGTTATTACTGGTGAAAGACAAGTTACCCCACGTTGAATCACAAAATATATCCCATTTAACAGAGTTTATGAAAGAAATATGGAGAAACATTTCAACATATTTTTTTTCCTCAAATATCAACATATAGCAACTTACAAAAATATAATATGAAATTACTTACTTCAAATTCACATTTTGAATTATGTTAAAAACTTCACAGCACCTCCAGCAGGCAGGTGGACTCCTACCTGGAGGTGCAGGTGGAAGGTGCCCTCCGCTGGTCTGCTCATGTGGACTTTGTTTGGGCTAAAGTGCAGCAGCGAATAGCCCTTTGCAGACTGAGGTCCTACGTGGCCAGCCAGGGGACACTGCTCCGGTTTTACAGCTCTGTTATTCAGTGTCATTCAGTATTGCATGTCAGTATGGTACAATAGAGTGACTGTACAGTTAAAAGCCAAGGTTACACGCATGCTGAGAATGGCCTCTAAGACCACTGAGACCGGCTCATAAGATCTGACTGGACTCTCCTCATGTCCTCCACAAGGAGTTTTGAGGTTCGACTCCCAGCCTGCAAACTAAACAGACTCAAAAACTCTTTGTGTGGAATTTGTGCCACATTCCATCATAATATCCTGAACAGGGAGAGAGACTGGAGGGGATGGGGTGGGGAAGGGGAGACAAAGGGATGGCTTATGATAAATTATGCCTTTTACCAACTGGATTATGCAATGTGTTGTGGTGTCACATAAATGTCATGATTGTTGCTGAATTTGTTTGTATTCGTGTATTTCTTATGTTTCAATATTTTTATGCACAATGGGACTTTCTTGTACGCAAGAAAACAAACAATAAAGTAACCTAATGTAATCTAGTAAGCATTGTCTGCTGAGCAGAGGGAGAGCAATTAACAGAGAATATATGTGTGTGTGTGTGTGTGTGTGTGTGTGTGTGTAGTTCAGTACACAGCTGCTTAGTGAACTCTGAGACGCCTGTAAAGGAATGCTCACACAGACGCCAGAGCCTACTGTACAATATTAACAGAGCCCAACGTGCGTCACAGCTCTCACAGCTGACAGTGTGTGTGTGTGTGTGTGTGTGTGTGTTCATATGGGCTTTCCTTTTATCTCTCTCTACTGTAGGGCCACACCAGTCTGGTCCTTTTGAAGTAAGTCTCCCATTTCAGCACCCTGGGTAGTAATGATGCATTTAATCGGTTAGTGCTATGTAACATATTATAGTGAAGGCAATTGGCTCATATATTGTTTGTGGTATCTTGAAATTTCATATTTTTTAACCTTGATGGGATGATGGCTTCATCATGATAAATGATAAAATCCAATAGTCTTTTCCAAAACGCTGTATATAAAAACTGCTGGCCTGCCGTTCATCAACTATTTCTAGAATGACGATCTAGTCTGTTCAAGTGTTCTGGAGCCTCTCATGGTCTATCAAGGACTTATGTTACCTAGTCCCCTTTTAAAAAAGGATCATAATTTGTTTTAGTTTTGTCAATCAATCAGTCTGTCAATCAATTTAGAGTAGGTTTAAGTTAATCAAATGGTGGATATTTCCTCTATAATGAAACTTTTCAAATGCTCAATCAATTTCTACTCACTGGGGAATCACAAATTCAGATCAGGGCTTCAAGTTTAGTTGCTATTTTCATATTTAAAGGGGTCCTTGAGTTCCTCAGTGTTTCTGAACTGCACTTCCCAGAGATCACTTGTCAATCAAACAGTGTGTCCAGTACTGCGACGTCTTTTTCCTTGGATTTTCTATTGGTGAAGTTTGAGTTTCTGTTGGTGGTGCTCTTTGTCTGTTCAGCCATGGTGGCTATCGCTGCTCGTGCTAACAACCCAGTTATTTTTCTGTTTTTTCAAAACAAAAACAGTATTGCTGCTGCCAGAAATGAAAAACGCATCACTTCCTGTACGCCGGGGGTTTTTACCTAGAAAAGATGTACCTGACACCAGGCGTTTAGAACAACAAATGTAAAAGCTTTCGTGCGTCACTATTGTGTGATACCAAGCGGCAATAGAGAGTAACAAAACGTGTAAATCGATAGGTGTAGCAGTGTGTTCTGTTATGCTGAGTCCTGGAACCTGTTCTCATATCAAGTTCGTAGTTCTAGTTACAAAAGGTATAAGGCAGTGTAATTTCATATGATAACGTGCGTATCGAGTGAAACACGAGACAGAGGTCATGTGAGCGAAACAGGGTGCGGTTTGAAATAACACGGCGGCGGATGAGTAGACACGTTCAACTCTCTCTTTTTTATTGCCACAACCTTACCCTAACCTTAAACAAAGTACTTTGGCACACTGATCGGTTACGTGGCCAGTCATGCGTTGATATAGTAGGACTCGAGGGTGCCTAACTTAAAGACATGTAAGACTGTTGTTGTGAAAACACGCTGCGTCCTGTTGTGCACTTTCGCAACATGTTTATGGGTTTTGCTCTGAGTCTCCAAAAATTCCACAAATCCTCTGGCATTCATGCCCCTTCTGCCAGAGGCCCCCGATTATTGGCAGTGACGCATGTGTGCACGTACTCACAATTAGGAGGGTGTTAATCTCACCGCAGGGGGCAGAGGATCTAGAAACCCCTGCAGTGGCTTCCTGTGGATATCATTGTGTGTTTGTGTGTGTGTGCACGTGTCTCTCCGTGCACGCGTGCAGTTGCTTTGGATGGATGTATTTGTTTTAGCGTGCATCACACTGCACATCACAGTGTTTTTTTGTGTACAGTGACTGCTGCACTTACGCAACAATTGTGGCAAACTGTGACCACTGAATTTCTGAGCTTGTGACTCTGAATTTCCAATTTATCATCAGGCAGAAAGTTCCTCCCTCAGTCATTGTTGATTTACCCTCACTGGGTTCTCATTGAGGTGGGAAGATATTTTTCACACTTCTCACAGAACGGGGGTAACTCGTCTCTCCAGCCGCTCCTCTTTTTTTTTTTTAACTCGCTGTCTCTCCTGTTTTCATACACAGTAAGTAAAGTCAACTGTGGAAAACGTCCCTCCTCAATGCACTTTGAGTTTGATAACCAAAGTTACTTATTCAAAGCACTCTGAATGTTTTATGACAGGTTGTCTGTGGAACCTCCCCGTGTGTGTGTGTGTGTGTGTGTGTGTGTGTGAGAGAGAGAGAGAGAGAGAGAGAGAGAGAGAGAGAGCAGAAGGTGAGATAGGACTGCTCCATCAAAGTGCTTTTCACACTTAAGTGCGTTCAGTCCCAAATCCCAAAATGCTTTGCGCGTTTCATTTCAGTTTGAGCTGAGTCTGGGAACTCTCCTCTTACCTCTGTGGAGCCCAACACCCAGGTCAGCTGTCTTTTGACCTTTCTCTGGGCCCGACACAAAGAGTTCACTAAACAACTGTGTGCTAAATTAGACTCTCTCCTTCTCTCAACCCCCTCAGTTCTCGTGCAGCGACGCGATCCGTCGACAAAAAACAGGTAGATCTATATGTTGAAGATGGTTGAAGTTATTTACCGTTTTCTCCGGCTCACATGTATCACATGCATTTCAAGATTCAAGATTCAAGAAGTTATGAAGTCGTGTAACCCTGTGAGTGGATGGGCTGAGTTGACTACAGCAGTCCTATGTTTCTCTGTATAGGTGACCCAGACAGAATTATCTTGACCCTCCAGCTCAGTTTACATGCGCAGATACACAACGAACCTCAGAGAGTTATAAACGGAGTGACCTCTAGCTATCAGGCACTGAGATGAAAACTGTATACTCGGATAGAATAGCTGCCGGGGGTTCTGTGACTTGCTCAAGGACACTTCAGCGGGGCTTGAACCTGGGCACTGCGGTGGAAGAGCCACTCTGCCGCCCCAGCAGCGTGGACACACGAGCAAACATAACACGCAGATGAAAAGCAAAGCAATAGACCCACTTACAGCAGTAGAATTGTATCAACATAAGCACAATGTACACACACACACACACACACACACACACACACACACACACACATAAATCAGCCCGCCAGACAGTGTTGATGTGAGCATATAACAAAGTGCTCATTAGTCAGCACAAGGTCAAGTCCACAGCAGGCAGTCTCTGATGATTGACACACTGGATGTCAAATGCACAGCGTTCCTTTCACACTGGACCCTCACCAAAGACTCCCGGGCGGCCACACGCCAAATGTCAAGCCATATGTAAATTGTGTGTGGTTGTGTGTGTGTGTGTGTGTGTGTGTGTGTGTGTAGCTCCTAGTTTGATCCTGTAGACTTTGTGTTGAGTAAACCAAAGCATTCTTAAAAGCCTCACAATATGTGTCCGTTTGTTTACACTATCAGTGAGGCTCTCCATTCAGTCATGCAGGTGATTTTAATCACTGCAGTGTAGGGAGCGAGGAGAGGAGAGGAGAGGAGAGGAGAGGAGAGGAGAGGGGAGGAGAGGAGAGGGAGGAGAGGGAGGAGAGGGGAGGAGAGGATAGGAGCAGTTCAGCACTTGCACAGTTCACATGGGTGAATCATGGATGGGTTGGCCCCGTCATTTTCCAGGCACCTGTCCTTTCTCTGCATTATGAGCAACTGGCCAGCAATGCAGTCACCAGGGTCCATTGCATCATCACTCTGCGTCAGAGCATCATCATAGGAGGCTCGTGCATCATCAGCACATGCAAGGAGATGAGGCATTATGACGCATTTTGTCCGACAAAACACAACACAGTGAATCTCAGAAAAGGTGCTCCTTTATCAATCCTTCATGAGATTATTTGGTCAAAGAATAAATGTGTTAAGTAATTTATTCATGCAACTAGCAAATATTTATATCTATTAAATTATGATCAGTGATTACATGTATGACTAGATAATAGCATGGATATGCATCATTAGAGTGTCTTGCAGTTCAGATGTTTCCTCAGCAGTATGTGTTGTGTTATATGCTTTTCACACTACACTTAACCCCGGGCTAACGTCTTTCTTAACCCTGGGTTAAGGACGCATTTAACCCCGGGCTAAGCAGCGTTTCACACTTGCATTTTTGAAAGAGGGTTAACACCGCTTTTAACCCTGGGTTAACAAACCCTGCTATGAAGCAGCGTTAGCACCGCTTTTGTGGTGCTATCCCCGAAACGCGGTGCTAAGAACAATAGTGTGAAACGTTGTGGGGTTAGAATGTAACAGGGGTTAGAATGTAACAGGTTAGAATGTAACAGGTTAGAATGTAACGGGTTAGAATGTAACAGGTTAGAATGTAACAGGGGTTAGAATGTAACAGGTTAGAATGTAACAGGGGTTAGAATGTAACAGGTTAGAATGTAACAGGTTAGAATGTAACAGGGGTTAGAATGTAACAGGGGTTAGAATGTAACAGGGGTTAGAATGTAACAGGTTAGAATGTAACAGGGGTTAGAATGTAACAGGTTAGAATGTAACAGGGGTTAGAATGTAACAGGTTAGAATGTAACAGGGGTTAGAATGTAACAGGTTAGAATGTAACAGGGGTTAGAATGTAACAGGGGTTAGAATGTAACAGGGGTTAGAATGTAATAGGCTTTTCACACTTGAATATGTTAGCCCAGGGTTAACTTTAACCCTGGGTTGGCTTTTCACACTTGAATATGTTAGCCCAGGGTTAACTTTAACCCTGGGTTATAATAGCCCTGGGTTAACTTATCTCATGTTTCACACTAGTTTTCTTTAACCCTGGGCTAACAATTGACCCCGGGTATTCAGTGTTCAGGATTTCACACTGTAAGCTTGTAGACCCCGGATTAACGTTTAATGCTAATGTTTAACTCGCTGTTACATTCTAACCCCACAACGTTTCACACTATTGTTCTTAGCACCGCGTTTCGGGGATAGCACCACAAAAGCGGTGCTAACCCTGCTTCGTAGCAGGGTTTGTTAACCCAGGGTTAAAAGCGGTGTTAACCCTCTTTCAAAAATGCAAGTGTGAAACGATGCTTAGCCTGGGGTTAAATGCGTCCTTAACCCAGGGTTAAGAAAGACGTTAGCCCGGGGTTAAGTGTAGTGTGAAAAGCATATAACAGGGTTAGACTGTAACAGGGGTTAGACTGTAACAGCGAGTTAAACATTAGCCTTAAACGTTAAGCCGGGGTCTACAAGCTTACAGTGTGAAATCCTGAACACTGAATACCCGGGGTCAATTGTTAGCCCAGGGTTAAAGAAAACTAGTGTGAAACGTGAGATAAATTAACCCAGGGCTATTATAACCCAGGGTTAAAGTTAACCCTGGGCTAACATATTCAAGTGTGAAAAGCCTATTAACCTACTCTGCTACTCTATAATGTCAGCTCTCAGCCATTTATCAATAGCTCTATATATCTAGCATTTCATATCAAATGTTTTGGAGTAAAAGTGACTTAAGTAAAAGTGAATTTATCCAAACTATGATTTTACAAATGCAAAACACAGAAAGTTTAGGAAGTGAACTTTATTCAAATAAATAGCCACATAAATAAACAATCTTTCTTGAACTAAGCCCCCCCCCCTCTCTCTCTCACACACACACACAGTCACACACACGCACGCTTACACGGTCAAGTAACAAATCAGAAAAAAACCTAAAATACTTCTCGTTATCCAAAGTTTATCAAAAGGGTCATCTTACAGATTTGCATCAAGAGTCAGTCATTAGTGTTTCAATAGTTTTGTGAACTTTTTCCAACACAAGAAAACATTTCAGAAATATGAAATATTAATAAAGTGCGATGCTTGCTTTTCTTTACACAGCAAGTTTCAAGGTCGGAGAATGTATCAAAAGGGGCTTTTGAGTAAATGGCCAGTCCATCAGTTTTCTTCCTTTCAGTGTGCTGATCAGAGATAGGGTTCCTCTGATCATGGGAGTTTGTTCAGGAAAAGGCACAAATGTTGGTGGTGAGTGCAATCAACCAAAAACGTTGGATAGAAATATCAACACTGCTTGTTTCGGACAGAAAACTAACATTTGAGATTCTGGCTTGGAAAAACACTGTTCCTTTACAAGTTTTTCATAACCATTGGAGATTTCACAGATATGGTAAAACTAACCAAGCTTACAATGTAGCACGGCTGTCACGGATGACAGCTTAGTTTCTAATACAGTGTCTGCACAAATAAACCTATATTTGTTGCAGGTAATATCCACCTATTTCTATCTATCTTCACCACTCATGGACAATTCGAGAAAGATCAACTTCCAGCACAACATGGTATTGCTACATTTTTTTCTGTAGTTTTGTTTTGTTTTTTTAAGAAAAGTACAAAAATGAATACCACCATGGTCCTGAAAGCTAATAACTAGGGGTATTACAACACAAATAGCTTCAGCATTTGGTGGCAGAGGAAGCTTTTTCATAGCAAAAAAAGGAGACAACGTGAAACTTCTAGCTAACCAGCATGCTACATTTTGAGACACAGCATTTAAAGTGAAACATCAGTAGTGTGTGTGGTAGATCACCCCTCTCTTGCTGTTCACTCTTTGGCATAACCCAAATTATGCCATTCAGTGAAAGAACGGAGAAACAACGTTTTCTTCCATTTCTACAGTATCTTGTTATTGTGTCCGATACCTAGTACCTGTTCTAGTCAGCTAGCTAGCTCAGTAAGGTCAAACAATCATATAAAAAGGACAAATGAAAATGATTACAAAAACCTCAGGCAAGTGCCAGGTAAGCCTGTTTGCCATCCTATGGAGATTCTTTGCCTTATCTTTCCTTTGTATTTCAATGTGAAATATTGCACTGTTCCCACAATCTTTGTTCTATCCAAGTTAACACAAAAAAGAGAGGAGCTAGAAATCATTACTCTGTTTTGTGATGTCTTGGGATTGACAACATATTTTTGTTTTGATGAAGTTCCCAAATTGAAACAGGTTTCAGACATGGTTACCTGTGGAGGTAGCAATAAAACAGAAGATTTGAAAAGCACAAACAAGGTGCCTAACAAATGAAGGGAATATGGATTGATTTATCCACATTACTAAGGTGCCACCAAGCTGACTGATGTACCTATTGTGCTTCAGTCAATCAGCTAGACATTATTTTTCTTCAGTTTTGGCTGATGAAGATGTAGCAGTCTTATCTAGCTTGAGGTAAAAGCAGCATAAGCCTAGCTATAGTCTTGCACAACAAAATCACAGTTTCACAAATCACAACTCAAATCCCAAACTTTTGGAAGCTTAGGGCATTCTGATACTGCATGTTCGTAGGACGGCTACAAAGTAATGTCTCTTTCGAAAGGCAGACAAAGTGGGAAAAATGAAAAAACTTTGGTCTTCTCTCCAATAAATTGAAAAACACTGAGTTTTTCAAATTAACAAACTGGAAACATGAAAAAACTAAACTAAAAAGTCTTGGAAGATGGAATCTTCCTATTTTCAAATAATGAAAACATTATAACTTATAAATCATTGAAAGGTGTGAGACATAATTGTATCTGGTCGGCTACCGTCAGTTCTCATTTTATTCAAGTGAGCCCCTAACTTCTCTGGGAGCGTGACAGGGTATGTCTGGGTGCCCCGTCAGGGAGTTTGATGGGGGTCTTTCAAGGGGTCCTGGTTGAGGCCCAGTCCATTATTGCTTCTCTGGCAGTCTGATAAGGATTCAAATCCTTGTCCAGAGTTTGGTTATTGCTTAGTCTTTAGCTTATAGGATACCAAAAGGACACACAGAACATACACACATGTCCGGACACACTCTCACGTGTACCCTATTTTGTTAAATAAAGTGTAAATTTGTCACTTGCATCTGTTTTTGTTCTTCATCGTCCTTTCTGTCTCGGTATCTTCTCTGTTCAAAATCAAGTGACCTGTCCTCAATGACATTGATAATCATTTTTCTCTGGGTGTCTTCCAGGGACAATCATTGGTCTTACAGCATGGCTGATGTTTTACTTCACCATCACACAGCTGCTCAGCTGCTGCTGTCCAGCCAGGCTCAGCTCCTGCATGTCAGGATCTGTGCTAGAGGTGGAGCCCAGGTTCCACCTGGACACGAGGGGAAGGGGGCCCTGTGTGAGTGCCTGGGGCTGTTGTAGGAGGTTGGTGTGGGGGTGAAGGTGGGGTTGCTGGCTGATGTGCAGACGAGCCTCAAGAAGGTAAGCAGCAGAGGCCACGGGGGAGAGAGAGGATGCGTAACAGGATGAGGAGGAGGATGATGAGCAGCCAGATGAGGATGCCTCAAGGGGTTGTTGCCAGGGGCCATGCTGGAGACCCAGTGGGACTTTTTGAGGAGGCAGGGAGTGCTGAGGCTTGCTCTGGAGAAGGGAAGGGGTGGGGGTGTCAAACATGGAGGAGGAGGCAAATACAGCAGTAGGGGGAGGGGAGGATGGCTGCTGCTGGGCCAGGAAGAGCAGAGGATTCTGGGTAGGCCCTGTCTGAGTGACTTGGACCTGAGGCTGGGGCTGGTGCTGGATCTGTAGCATCCTGGAAAACAGGGATAGAAAAGTAAGACTCTGTGTCTGCATGATATAATGTGTGCATAGTGTAAATGTGCTTTGAGTGCAAATGCACCAGTATGTCTCATATTCACCTCTGCTGGTGCAGCACATCTTCCAGCATGCTGCGATGCTCAGAAAGGGCTGGGCCAAGAGACCCACGGCTGCCGCGGTTACAGGAGGGTGGAGGAACCTGCCTGGTCAGACCCTTGATCTTGTTTAATCCCAGAAGCCCCTTTGTGCGTGTGTTTTTCCTCAGCTGCTGGCGGAAGGCTTTGAGGCCTGCAGAAAGTGGGAAACGGTTACACAATACTCTTTTGATCCTTTGATGGTTACACAGTAGAGTAGACATTGGAATGGAAAAGAAAGGTAGAAAATGGAGTAGAAAGGTTAGGCATTCCATCAGGTAACGTAGTGCTAAGTGGTCCTACTACTCTACCTTGTGTAAGGGAAGTGTCAGAGGCTCTGCGACCCTCCTGAAAGCTGGCAGCGGGAAGGCTGCCTTGGGCCTGGGGTAGGATGTGGGAGGAGAAGGCCAGGGGGGTTCCTGCAGGCGCCAGGGCTCCACCTTCAGCCCCAGATACCAGAAGGGTGGACACGCCACCCATAGTAGCCTGCAAGGTGGGGTTGGGACTGGACGAGGACTTCAGACAGCTGTCAGAAGAGGCACCGTCTGAGGGACTGACCACAATACCTACAGAGGCAAGAAAGGGAAGAAAACAGGAGTTAGTCATAGTGCCTGCCAGAGTGTGCACTGGTGTGTGTCCATCTGCTTATGTCTGGCATACTCACAGGGGGGGTTGCACTGGTGGAAGCGGGCAGACACCTCAGCCAGCGTATGCCTGCGGGAGGTGGTGGTTGGAAGGAGCAGAGGCCCGACAGCTTGTGTTCCCTCCTCCTCCTCCAAGTCCCTGGGACACACCTCTTCACTGATGCTGGTCTCCAGCAGGCTATTGGGTGAAATGGAGCGGTTCCATAGCAGCCGGTTCAGACTGGCCTCCACGGGAAACACCACACGCTGGAGACAGGGGGTTGAGAGCTGACCGTTAGCCACTGATTGACAGGAGACTGGTGGGGTGAGCGCTAACTTTTAGCTTCTGGCCTATTAGTAGGATAGAAAAGGGTGGAGGGTGTCCGTGAAGTCCGCTAACCTCTGATTCAATAATGAGCTATGGAAGACTGATGGCTGACAGGTTTTAATCAAAGGAGATTACCTGAAAGAGTCCACCTTGGTCACATTCCATCTCAGAGTACACAGGAGGGGTGCTCTTGGCTGGAATTGGAAATGCTGTGGCTGTAAAGCTGTCGGTGGATTTCATGATCACCTAGAAGCAAACAGAACAGAGACTCCTCAGCATCTCCCAAGTAAAGCAAAAGCTCCAGACTGCCAAGATCAGGGCTAGGCCGAGATTCAAACCTGCAAAGCCCAGCTAGAGCGCTCACCTCTGGGGCAGTGGAGTCAGAGGTGCTCCTGGGTCTCTGGCTCCAGGTTCCACATTGCCGGCTGAGCTGCTGGGCACGGTGCTCTCTGACTCTCTCCAGCAGCAGGTAGTAGATGGCAGAGAAGTGATTGTAGCTGCTACTCTGTAGGGACTGAGGAAGAGGATAGGTAGCGATTAGTGGTTTTGCTGCATTGCTCACTTATACCCCCTTTCAAGCTAGCTTATACCGTTCTCTTCCTCTCTTTAAAGCTTGCTTTAACTCTGCATCTCCATCTATTTCTTTGACAGACAGCCAGACATAAATATGTAGTTTGTCTCATGTCCCTCTGTTCAGCATAATCCCTTTATTCAGCGTTTCAGCTTTTAAAAGCAGATGACACTAATTCTCCCTACAAAATGAGCAGTAAGCCCTGAGGCATGTGGGGACCCACAGTGGGTTTCACTCTGGCGTCAGGAAGATAGCTTTTAATTTCAGGCCAGACATGACTAACTGTCTAAAAACCCCATCTCCTCACTGCCCCACCCCCGCACACTTGTCTCCTCAAACTACTATAGTTAACCCCCGACAGGCACATATACTAAACAACATTTATTCATTATTTGTCTTGACCACTCACCTCAATGGTCCGCTGGCGGTCAATGCCCAGGGTATTCATGATGCCCAGGACCGGCTCACTGTAGTCCCCCAGGTTGGAGTTGTACTCTGTCAGGGAATGGCTGAGGGTTTGGTGGGGGGCTGTTGGGTCCGCCAGCATCCAGCGGTGCTGCTTGATCTGGGCCACGCTGATCCTCTTGGCTGGGTCCACCACCAGCATCTTACGGATCAGGTTCTCACAGTCTGGAGGACGTAAACAAGGGATGAGTCTCTGATTATGTGCACTTGGGATTTAAACAGAACTGGTAATTAGCAGTAATTCCTGTGATTTGTTGCCATGGCGAAGCGTACCTTGAGACATGAAGAAAGGGATTCTGAAGCGTCCCTCGGTCACTCTCTGTCTGAGGGCAGGAAGGCTGGGCCCGTCAAATGGAAGGGATCCACACACAAGAACATATAGCACCACACCAAGGCTCTGTGGAGACAAAAACAAGGAGGGTGTCAGCGGTATTTAAAAAAAATAAAATAAAATCGAAACACCAATGCTTACTTCTTTGAATATTATCGGCTATATTTTCCATGTATACACTTACCCAAATGTCAAGCTGAGGCCCCTCATACTCCTTCCCCTCAAATACTTCAGGGGCAGCATAGGGTGGGCTGCCACACCATGTAGACAGAGGCTCGCCTGCATTGTAGAAGTTCCCAAATCCAAAGTCTACAAGAGAGAGAGATAGATGAGGAGAAAATTGGTTTGTGAAACTTTTCTGTTGTTGTTTCTTGTTGTTTGTTTCTTCTCTTCTTATCGAGAGCTCGGGGCAGTAAAATGTTATTCCCTTTATCATGACATCCTATTACCATGCCATCTAGTACACAAAGAGCTAGCTGTGCCTTTATGAAGCTCTGAGACTCAGACACACATTTCGTCTTGCCAAGCATGCATCTGTGTGTGTGTGTTAATTTCCCCTGGCGAATATTAGTTTTAATAAAAAGGATGAATTATCAATTAGCACACAGACAGTGCCCTAATCATTTAATTACAATGATCCATGGCTTGGGAATCCCAAAGCCGGAAATTATTTTATTAACTGTGAACAAAAAATACCCGCCCTCCCATATATTTTCTTTCCAATAAACCTTAAGCTTCACATTGTATGTCCCTGTCCCCTACCAATAGCCATGATATATGGCAGACTCACCAGCAAGTTTGATATTCATGTTGGCGTCCAGCAACAGGTTCTCAGTTTTGAGGTCACGGTGAACGATGTGGTGTCGGTGGCAGTAATCCACTGCTGTCAGGATCTGCCAAAACTTTTTGCGTGCCTCATCCTCACTCATGTGGCCATTTGAGGTCAAGTAGTCTGGAGAAAGAGAGGAAATTGAGGTTATAGAAGTCCATATTTGAGACACAGAGATGTTGCGCCGTTCAATGTGGGCATAGCTACGATAAATAGGCTTACTTTAATCGTTTGTTGTGAAATCCCAGGTAAGAGATTAGTATACTAGACCTTATTGTGTAAGAAAACGATGCCGCTCTGTAGCTACAAAAGGAAACATGAAAGTTGAACTCACCAAACATCTCTCCATTCTTTGCATACTCTGTCACAATATACAGCATGTCTTTGGTCTCCATGACCTAAGAGGAACAGAGAGAAAAGAAGAAGAGGGTTTAGAGCAAACTAGGTCATAGGCAGCTGGTGATGACAAAGAATGAATTTCCAGAGTAAAACCTGCTCTAAGTGCTTCAGCAGAGCCAGCTCTAGGAATTGGGGACATTTTTCGGCCACAATATTCCCCTGATCATACTTCTCCATCTACTTGTTCCACCCTTACTGTGTTCTGTATTTCCATGATATGCCCTGTTGAGAGCTGAGTAACGTACATGCTTGATGGGATATATAAACATCCATTTATACACACACACACACACACACACACACACACACACACACATACACACACACACACACACGCACGCACTCATATCCAGTTGTTACATTTTCACTAAGGCAGACACTAGTTAGCAACAGACACTGGTGTTGAATTTCATGCTACCCCATATCTCTTTCTTTCTGGGAAACAGAGAGACACATTCACACAAGCTGCTCACATGGGCCCCTTCTTGTGTATCGGGGACACCATAAGTGGAATCACTCAACACCCAGCACTCTATGTAGGACGGAAAGACGCAATTCCCAGTCCCTTCCTGGAGCTCACAGAAACCCAGCATCTCTCAGGAGGGCCCTCGGGGACAGAGGGTTCCAGTAAAAAGGTTGCACAACAAAGCAATTTTCATCAAATGACAACGCCTTGTCTGAGCAACATGGAATTAAATGTCACAAGATTCCAGTGAATGGTGAGGCCTAATTCTTTTCAGTCACCAGTCCTTTAGAAAATCAACAGAGCTTTTGGTAGACAGGAGTGATTCAATACACAGATGCCTCCAAGCGGGGAGTAGTCCTTATCTGTCAGATAGGGCACCATTATGGGGCACTGTCACCTTGAGGTGCAGCTGACGTCAGAGCCCGGCACGTTAAGGGCCCTCACATTTTCCGAAGTAGGAGCGTGTGACTGATAGAAGGTCAAAGGGAGGCTGAGACAAAGGGAGAAAGAAAAGAAAAAAAAGCAGAGCCTTTGATGATCCCTGATTGTGAAGAAGAAGACATTTTGTTCACATGAGACCACCGAGAGAATGGGAACAGCAGTTTCTCATCAGGCTAGAGGTCTCAGACTGTGTGCTACCCCCACCCCCGATCCAGCTTCCCCCTCTCGTTGACTAATAACACAGAGACTGATAGCAGCTTCATATTAAAGTTCCCTGGGAGTGTAAAGTCTGGGAACTTATTGTGGTTCACTGCCACAACGCCATTTCTCTACTGGAGGAATGTGTACATGATGGGAAACACTGCTAGAGCTTTCAAGGAATAATATGATCTTATTGTTGTAGGATTTCTGGTGCTGAGACATGATTTCACAGTCTCAGCACCAATCAGCTGCTTAAATCCGGACATGAAATAATCCACAAAACCAGCAAAAAAAAAAGTCTATTGTGTTTATGTGGGTGTTTGTGTTTGTGTTGCCAGACACATGTCAGGACATCTGACACACTGCTGAGGGAAAAATCGGATTCTTTGTACTAAGTCTTCAATTTGATTAGGAGAAAAGCAGCACTTGGCGGGGTAGCCTTCACGTGATGTGCAGACACATTACACTTGGCTTCCACTGATACTAATTGGGCTTGACATTCAGACCTGTAGAGACAGACTCATCCTTAAGTAGCACTCTCCTGGCCATCCTGTGGCCCCGCACTGCTATCAATCCTCTCTTAACATCACTCACAACAACACAGAAATGAACAGTCTTCTGCACTGACTGGTACCTGCCATTATTCTCACTATCTCTCATTCTCTCACTCACACACACATGTGTACACTATGGATGGCAGAGGGAGGTCAAAAGGGATTGCAGTAATGCTGTTCTGCTGTTCTTATTATTCAACATGTTCCAGGAGTCAGCAGCTCACCGCAAACCAGTGCAAACCATTGAGATAACGAATGCAACTTATTTTTGTCACTCCATAATGGTGTTGCTACATCCGAATACCTACAATAATGACACACTGCAATGCACCATAACAATGTTACTGTGGAAAATAGATTTGCCACCACTCTGCAAGCTTTCCACACTTCACTATGTATCTTTTCCTTGCTTCCATAACTGTCTCTATGCACCCTTGCAGTTATTCCCTTATTCATGCATGTTCCCCGCTGCAAGCACATAGCTTAACACATGGCACTGCCACTCCTCAGTCACAGGCTAGGCCACACAGTGTACAGTGTCAGTGAACACATAACACAGGTCTAATAATACACGCGTGTGCACACACACACACACACAACCAACAGCAAAACCACTATGACGGAAACACATGCTACACACCTGGTAGAGTTTGATGATATGGGGGTGGTTCAGCAGCTTCATGATCTGCACCTCTCTATAAATCTTCTCCAGGTTGGAGGGGTTCAGTCTGGTCTTATCAATAATCTTTATGGCCACCTGTAAAAACACAGGCAAATAGTTCCTTAGTAATTTTAAAATATGTCAACAAATTTGCTTAATAATATAGATTTTGCGTCAATTCAATTAAATAAAATTCCACAAGACACACGCACAAGCAGAAACAGAGGAGCCAAATATGGGAGCACAGCTGCTGACCTGTGTTTTGGTGACTTTATGCCTGGCCAGTTTGACCACTGCAAAGTTTCCTTTCCCCAGAGTGCGGATGATCTCATAGAAACCGACCTGCAGGGGCCTTCTCTGGGCAGGGTTGGGCTGAGCCCCTGGGCTGCTCTCGGTCATGATCACCATGGTGAACCAATAATTTGGAGTTTTAAATCGGGGGATAATTCAAGTGTAGTACCTGCAGAAACAAAGACATTAAGGACCTGCACATTTCGTATTCCTCCTGTATTGCAATCATTATGGACTATAACACATGCTATATCTACAATTACATAACGTTAGACAAGGTGTTCT
The DNA here is from genome assembly GCA_034670405.1 of Hoplostethus atlanticus. Classification (NCBI taxonomy): domain Eukaryota; kingdom Metazoa; phylum Chordata; class Actinopteri; order Trachichthyiformes; family Trachichthyidae; genus Hoplostethus; species Hoplostethus atlanticus. The sequence goes on from JAXDDX010000024.1 coordinate 4,393,800, forward strand.
AGGGCAAACAAATAATAGGCCAATAATGAATTTCTAACAAAACAATTCATTTGAAAAATATTAGGCAAAACCTTAATCAGAAGCCATCTAATAAATTAAGGCGCAATCGCGATTTTCTTCATAGCGATAAAGCCAGAATTCAGTTTCTTTGTGAGTATACGCTTGTAACATATTCGAAATGTAAATTAGACTTGAAAACTGGCAAAATACATTTTCTGAATATGATAATCCAAGGGCTTCAATTGAATGCCTAAATAAATTACAGAATTACATTTAAAAAAGTTAAAAAGTAAAAGTTGAATAGATTAGAAAATCAGCGTGCCTAACCTCACAGGTCTAAAATGGGTGAGGCGATTTAAAATCTATACAAAATTAGATAGCCTCTTCCAAAAAATAGCCTTACCTTATAGAGCGTACATACACCACCTTCTCTCACAGTTCAAACGGTTCTCATAGGCAATGCAAACCATTCCACAAGAGAAATGTAAACGGAGTTAAGAAAAACATATAAAAACCCGCGCAGAACAACTTTTTGTCTCCTTATTCAGAGTTTACACTTTGTGTCCAGTGTATCTTGGACTCGGCGCTATCGTGCTTGTGCGCTCCGCTGGAATGCAGAGGGGCTCGAGCGTTCACAGGGGGAACTCCTCCTCCTCTCTCCGCCACCATAACAAATTGATACCCACCTTATTAACGTCACACCCGCGTCAGAGCTTCGAGCGGGGTGCAAGGCCGGGCTCGAGCGTAAGGCACAGGTTGCCGGGCAACCGCGCGGCTCGGGCGCATGGTGACGCGAGTGCTGATGGAGGGGTTGCTTGGAGATGGGGACGATGACGTCAGTCATAGAGATGTGTCACCACGTGATGTTTCCTTCCCCAAGCTGTTGCTCTGGTTGGGCTCATGTAGCACTGCGTAAAGCGGCTAGCTCGGCTTTCCTGTTTCCCTTGGAGCCGCTGCGGGGCAGAAATGAAACAGAAAGCAACTGGTGATCTAACAGTCAGCTAGATTATTTTTACTAGAGAAAACACATTCTATTTTATTCAATTCTATAATGCACTTATGATAAGGCCACCAGATCTAATTGCTAGTTCTTTTCAAAATTAAATTGTCTCATGCCAACATATCAGTTTTGTCTGAAAGTTATTTGCTGATGCTGCTTTGCATGCTTTGCCCCTTCTCATATTGCAGGTAAAGCATAGCAAGTACAACTAAATCTCTCTAACCTCTGCACATTGTCCATGGGAGAGAAAGGAGGGAGGGTAGGGGGGAGGGTGATATCAACACCACATATCTCAGAGGGAGTATAATGTCAGGTAGGAGAGAATAGTCAGGAAAGAAAGGAGGGAGGAGTATAGGGTAGAGAACAAGTAAAACTGCATGAGAACCAGGAGACAGGCTGATACACACACACATGCACGCACACACACACACACACACACACACACACACTATTGCATTACAAATAACAGTAGGTCAGTGTGTACAACAATGGAGTTTTTGTGACTCCATTGTTTGTGACAGTTTGGACTGGACCGCTACTGGGCTTGGGCAAAAGTGGTTAGACATTCATGGCTCTGTCTGTCAAAAAGTGCGTCAGCAGCAAAATTCACACCTTATACTTACTGAACCTGCCAGCCAGGACCGTCCTGCCCTGTGTCAAACCCAACCCGAGGACAATTTGAACATCAACACATTTCCCTTTCAAGGCCTGTTAGTAGCCCAGTCCACTATTCCGATTGATTAAAGTGGAAAAAGGAATTTGTTACTATTGTTTTTTCTGTGTGTCTGGGCCATTGATTTACACTGCAAGACATCTGAATATCTGGCAAACTCTCTGCCACCGTCCTTGTGATTGATGCTCCTGGGCTTGTGCTTATTAAAGGAAATAACCCAGCACCCCAAGCCACTGATTTTCTGTTAGGGTGGCAGGGCTGCTGTGTCTGGAGTCCCTTTTCTCCTCGCACAGAACAAGAGCTTTGCACAAATTGGGGACATCCCCATAGAGGTGTCAAACTGTCAAACAGTGTGGGAAGAAAAGCACAGCCCACACAGTAGTGAAAGGTCACTGGTACAATACCCGAGAACACAGGTGATATTCACAGGTTTCTGAGCAGAAGTAAGGGGGAAGACACAATCCATGCAGGCCCTGACAAGCCTGGATAAACATGAACATGAAATGGATGTAATAAGAGAGACAGAGCAAAGGTAATTCCCCTGTAATTACCTAATAAGCAGTCAAGCTGATAGAAATGTACAGTGCCACAGGTGTTTAGATCAGTGATGAGAGCTATTACATACAGGTAAGTAATGGAGATTCGACCCCAAAACAGTTGATCCCTCTCAACAAGCTTGAGCTCGGCTCACAGCCCATGACTCTGGGAGTCAAAACTGTCACCACCCTGGAAAGGGATCCCTCTCTGTGAAGCCCTTGCCCAGGTTTCATGCGTTCTTTTCCATATGAGATGTTCATGGGTGATTTTTTTACATTTAAAGATGACAAAGTTATGGCACATCCACAGAGCAGAGCCATACATGCAGCCAAGGACACTGAGTATGGATTAGGTGGTATGAGATGAAGCATGAAAAATGATTGTCGCTCTTACAATATTATTATACTGAGAATTTTGTTGTTATTATGATCAGATTTCTTAATTTGTGTGAATTACCTTTTGGCTATTCCCTTATCAAAGAGTTACTATGCTATGCTAGTGCTAAATGTTTTATTTTTTTTACTATGCTTAGCCTTTTGGGTGCCCCATACACAACGGTCTAAAAAGTAGCTCCTTATAGACTCAAGGAGTCAATTCCAGCGACACATTAGTGTCTGACATTAAGCTCTCTGGCCTGCAAGAAAAGGCTTAATAAAACACTGTTATGGTGGCAGAGGTCATGAGGAAATCAAATGAAAAAAATGCAGAGTAGACCAAGTATTGAGTATACATAAAAGGTAATAGCTTGGATAGAATGAAAGTCGGTGTAGGAGAGTGTAAATACCAAATGCCAACCTCAGTAGAGGGAGGGATTCTCCCCTCCCACATTGTAAAATGTTAGAAGAATGCACTCTGCGAAACATAAGAGCCAAAAGGTCACGTAATATTTTGATGTACACTTGCAGCAAAACCGCACAGCCCCCTCTACTACCGCTGTCGGTTTTCTACTTTTACCCAGCACGATTTGAATATCTCCTTGGTTTGCATGATGCATTTGTTGTGCCCTAGTTACATAAACTGGGTTTACCTGAGTCAGATTAGCTTCGCATGAGGAGAGACGTGCTTTTACAGAATGATAAAGTAATAAGTGGTACTTGTGATGCTAAGCCACCTCATGCACAGATTCTTTGCTGGGTTTTGTTAAATTGAATAACCTTAAAGAACGATGCCCGGGAGACTTAGAAAACATGTTTAATGCATTTCAGTTAACCCAAACCACATTCTAGCCTCCCACACACCAGCACTGGCATCCCATGATGACCTGAACAACTTCTCGCTTATAATCATTCCAGGAAATGAGGCCCCCCTCTCTGACACACACACACACACACACACACACACACACAGTAAACTTGCATTAATGTCTGCATCTATACAAGCACATGTCTGATTTTGAATTTTATCATGGTCAATACACACAATCCACATTTTCTCTCTGTGTGTGTGTGTGTGTGTGTGTGTGTGTGTGTGTGTGTGTGTTGTAACTGGCATACCTAATGCAAAACTATGTTTTGGACAGTACTCTGTGTGTGTAAAAACACTCTGCCTGCTCTCATTCACATTCAGGATGTCTTGGGGCAAACATTGTTTTGTCTTCAATCTTCAGATCTATCATTGTTTCCTGAATACCAGGGACTTATCAGGCACATTTCACTGTTGTGTTGTTATTTCCTGTTTAATCTTGCAAACACAGCACTCCATCCTGGGGAAAGGGCCACGCAAAGAGCAATGAGCAATGAGCATCTTTGGTTGGCACATCTTGCTCATTTGGTCAGTGCAATGTCAACAGGCACAAAGCAATATTCATTTTTATTCTGTCAGCCAATCAGATGTTAGTGTACAAAGGCTAACTCACTCTCTTTCAGTGCTAAATTTAATTTTGGGGAACTTACATTTGAACACTGACAGTAAACAGAGGACATATGACAGGATGTAATGAGTCAAGTTTTTTACCCAGAGAGCTGTGGTTTGCCTTGGTAAGCTTTCCGAGGCTCTATCCTTTCACTTCAGTGTATTGACTCCTCCCACAAGATCATCAACCATGTCAATAATGGCAAGAATGCAAGCTTCAAAGGGAACAGTAGAGGTGGAGTGACTCCTTTGAAGTGGAGACCAAACATACACTGCTGCTGCTCTTGGGTCATGTAATTATGTCTCATGTCTAATTCAATTAAAATGTCCAATGGCTGCTCTCTTCAAACAATATTTATTTCATGTCCTTGTAGGCTTCAAGGTCAGACCACAAGAAACAAGAAAATCCTCCGATGGTGAGATATGTGCGTAACAAGATTCAACCTGAAACGCAGGGGAGCAAATATACCCATACTATCTATTACCATGTATTAATGTCCTCTAGCTGTATACCTGACAATCCACAAGAAACATAGACCATCATAAAATTTGACCTCTCATGCGCAGAACATAGTCCTGCAGTCCAATCAGGAAACGGTCTCTTATGCATTACTACTCATTGTGATTTGTATTCCCGGGTAGGTCGGCCTGCGCTGGCCACCCATACACTTAAAGTCACTGGTATATTTTTATGTTTCAGGCAGTTCTTGGTCTGATTCCATCCTATTTATGTTCTTATATTTTGCAGTAAAGAAATGGATCCTATGGTTTACGTTCTGAAGACTTAATCCTGCTGTCTGCCCCCAATGTCCGTACTGAATCAGAATCAGAATCAGAATCAGAATCAGAATCAGAATCAGATTTATCGCCAAGGATTTTGGCTTGGTGTTTTTGTGCATAACAATGAACATAGAATAAAAAACAAGAATAAAAACAAATACTGTAAAAAGCAAAGGTCAAGAATACAATATAAAATAAGTAAGAAAGTTGGGGAAAAGGGCTTATGTATTCTTCTCCTTCTGCAGACTTCTGACCTAAAACTTAAGGCACTAATCTCGCTAGATGCTTTTAAATTGAAGATGAAAAAACTGGAGGCAGATTCATTAGTCTGTCGTTTTTAATTTAGCTTTTAATTTTGTTCTGAACTTGGCAAGTCAGCATTTAGCTTTTCTGCTCCAAACACATGGAACAATCTTCAACGCACCCTAAAGATTGATTCTCTCAAAACCTTGGTCAATTTAGAACAATGACCCATAACTACTCTGTTTCAGTATGTGGTTGTTTTGACTGATTTGTTTTTTTGGTAACACTTTATTTGAAGGGGTGTGCATAACACTGTCATGACACTGTCATAACCATGACATGACACCTGTCATGACCATGAAGGACGCTTCATGAATGTTTATGACTGTTGTCATTAAGTGTCATTCGGTAAAGACATCTCAAACAATGTCAACTTTGCATTAACAATGACATAATTTACCGAATGACACTTAATGACAACAGTCATAAACATTCATGAAGCGGTTAGGGTTAGGGTTAGGGTTAGGGTTATGGTCATGACAGGTGTCATGTCATGGTTATGACAGTGTCATGACAGTCTTATGCACACCCCTTCAAATAAAGTGTTACCGTTTTTTTCCCCATTATTTTCTTGTCTTTAATTTGTTTAGTTATTTATTACTATTGTTTTAATATGATTATCGACATCATTGTAAATGAGGGCAACGTCAATGATTCCTCGAGACTTAAATGAAGGTTGAATGAATAAATTAATGAATGATCTGGGCTCCTTTGTTGAAAGATTACTCGAAGGGGAATATCTGTCTGACCCGACTGACCGACTACCAGGGATGACCTTCTACTGATTGACCTCAGTCAACCCATCCATTTATTTTACTCCTTGCTTTTGCATTGTACCTCAGTCTCTCAAAAGCTCCTTTGTGTGATTATTAGAGTTATTGTGTCATCTCAGGGAGGACAGAGGTACCATTCTTCCCTGGCAATTAACGCTGGTCTGTCTCTGCTTGTTGACTTTGGCAGGCGGTTGCTGTCCTCGTGAGCTTGTGCGTCAAGCTATCAACCAACAGCCCCAGCACCGACTCTCCTCAAACAAACAATATCTGTAATGAAGGCCTAACAACTCTCTCTCACACAAATATATACATAAACTCTTCTACACGCACCCACACATGTGAATGGGGTTGGCGGCAAACTGAAGAAAGCTTTATATTCACTATCTAGGAAAGCACTATGACCAAATGGATCTTACCCCGAAGTCCTGTTCTTTACATCTTTTCATGCATGATCTTTCTAGGATCCTATGACATATTCACAAATAGTGATGCTGTCACATTTATGTACATTTGTGCTGCTTTGGCCATGAATGTTGAATGGTGTGCCAATTTACTGGGTAGAAATAAAAGACTAAAAATAAAAGTCCCCCTGATAAAGAGCAACTCTAATGAATCAAATCAGCTCCAACTGCAAAGAGATGCCTAGCTAGCAATCCTCCTAGACAGGCTGCAATAGAAATCCAGTCCCAGACTTGTTTGATGTGTTGGTGTGATTGGTGTGTTGGTATCATGGTTTATTTTGTTGTGCATCACATCGTAGCAAGATTTGGATACGGATATGTTTTCTGCACATATTATTACACAGGCAAACAGAACATCATTGTGTTAGGCATGGGCGAATGTGCAAATTCTTATCTTAGCAGTGGTAAAGCCATACAATGACAACCATACACCATACACAAATGTAACATAAGCCTTTTTTTTACTAAAGAATGTACTGTACTATCAACAGGGCCCTTGATAAAGCAGTCCTGTGGTGTCGGTTATCTCAGGATGTAAATACTAGCCCGGCCATTGCCTGTAGTTGTACACCAGTCTACACAGAGCCTGTATGAATACCTGCGTGTGCAAAAGCCCCTCTGGAGACAGGGCAATGTGCGTCATACCACAGGCCAGTCTATTATCCAGAACTGAGAGTGGCAGGGGAGAGTGGCAGGGGTGGGGTACCCAAAAATGAGATACGATCAACAAGGTGAATGAAATGAAAAATAAATGAAGCAGAGAGACATAGGCATAAAAGCACTGAATAAGCAGATCAAATTGAAAAGAATACAATAAGGAAGAAAAAGGGAGGACAAAACACGGGGATGGAGAGTGGGATTGGAGAAGAAAGAGAGGATACGACGATACGATGATACTTGTACAAAAGAAGAGAGAGAGAGAGAGAGAGAGCGTTGCAAGGAAGACATTGGAAAGAGGTCAGCTTTGAGTGGAGCAGGATGATGCCCCACTCTTAGTGATGTAATGCTCTTATTCTACTGCTCCCAAAACAAGTAGAGTGAATGAAAAAACGTCTGGGTCACTGTTACCCCTCTCTCTCTCTCACACACACACACACACACACACACACACACACACACACACACACACACACACACACACAGCGCAGACTCTAACTGCAATACAGACACATTAAAGAAACAAGGGATTTACAGAATTGAGCTGCTCATGGTGAAATGGATTTGATATATAGGACAGGGGGGAATCAGTAGAGAGGCAGGACCTGATTAAAACCATGCACAAAACAAATAAAACCATCAAAGCTCTACCAGACTGTGGGATGTAGAGGGCGACGAGAGGTGAGCGTGTAACAGGGGTTTAAAACAACTCCATGTGGAAAATGTACCACACACAGTTGCACTAACTCGGGAACTGAATACGAGGATGACTGAGAAGTGACATTGCAAGTGAGCAGATGGAAAGAAAGTTGTACGTTATCCCTCCAGGTGTTGTTGCATCTTGTCCTCCTGATCTTGCTGTTCTGCGTCCATATGGTCTCTCAGCTGGCCCCCTAAAGCCGGATAACTCTCCTTGGCACACCAGAGGAAGGAGAAGGAGGGAGAGAGGGAGAGCCACTTGTATGCGTACGGGGCTTAGAGGTGAAAGCGGTGGTGTGATGAATGTGGAGGAAGTGGGTGAGGCGTGACCTCATCATCCAATATAGGGCAATAGTAATTAGTCGTAGAGGTGAGGATACTTTATATGTTCCAGAGAAAGAAATGGGTGGGCTACACTCTGCACATACCCTCAGCTACACTACTGGCGAGAGGTGGAGGGAGAAGTAATATAAAACAGTCTAAAGAGTTACTGGGATCATGGGAAGGATTATCCACTCCTTGTTAAACCAACCTGCCTTTCACGTGTCCTTTTGGCTCCTGTTTACGCTCCTCTAAATTGACTCACCACTCCCTTTATTAACCCCTAACTTGTTGCTCCTGAACTCAGTTTGCTGTCTGTGGCGGACTGGGGGGAGGGAGGGTGGTGGGCTCGGGCTGGACTCGGCGGCTGCGGCCAATTAAGGCTGATTACAGCCGGTTCTGCGGCTGACCCGCCGGGGAGGACGGAGGTGCATCGGTGGAGGGAGACGGTGCCAACTGCCGTCAACACTGGGCCGGGTTTATTGGTGATGTTAATAAAACGGCCCTGCTGGCCACCTGACTCTCCTCATGCCTCGGACTCTGTCTGTCATGAACCCCGGTACGGTGGCAACTTGCCACACTGTCATTTCCTTATTTTCTCTCCTTAATTCTTTAACCCTGACCTCCATCTTCCCCTTCTCTCCACCTATCTTCATGCGTGGTGACTCCGGGGCAGATTAGTGGCAGGTTGAGGGACGTCTTTTTGATTCACCGTTGGAGAGTTTGAGAGGTCTTCCAGAGAAAAGAGCAGCTCAGCAAGGATTAAGAGATCTAAGCTGGGTGAAGGAGGGTGTCTGGTGGGGGGCAGAAATGACGATCAGGACATCTGTGTGTTCGCCTGCTCCAGCCATGTGACACTTTCAGAAGATGAAGGGGGGGGGGGGGGGGCAGGGGTGAGGGCTCTTCTGCAACATGCCGAAAAAGGAAAGCTAGAGCTGGGGTCGGGAGGTCAGTCTTCATGTTGTCTTAAAGTGCAGGTGATGCAACAATGACACAACTTTGTTAAAACAACAAATTTCTTACGAGGCAAAAGTACGTGTACACACGCATGGAATATATACATGCTATATACATATAGTACCACAATATTCATACCAGAAACACAGGCAGATAAATTAGAGAATCATTTATTAAACTTGAGAGTTGATGTGTATTGTATTGGTCAACATATCAATCAACATATCAATCATTTTCTCTATTAAACTGTGGTGCCCTCTAACCACTAAAGAAATCTTAATATTCCCCTTGGAATGGTTTGGATAAATGTTACAGCTCAACAGAAAGAGATGCAATCATCACCTATCGCTGCGTGCAAAGCTTTCGCCCTCATAAATAAATCCAGAAAATGTTTTCCAGCTTTTCCTGTGGAGCTGCAAGACTGTGGGATCATGTCAGTCTCGGATACAAAGTGTGGCGTTATTATTTTTCTGTACTCATTCCACTCATTGAAGTGCAAAATCATGCATAATAGCTATAATTGCACAGTACTTAAAAGGTAACTCAATCCTGAAGTTAGTACTATCCTTCTAATTCAAGTCTAATTCAAGAGCATCCTTCTGAATTGGCTTGATTGGTAGCGTGGCCATCAATCTTGGCAGGCAAACTACTGGTGGATTGGTAGAAATATGAAGTGAGAGAGCTGAAGATGTTTAAACTCACTTATCTCATAGAAATACCCTAATTTGTCTAATTTACTCAACCACTGGTGCAGCTGTCTGACATATTGTCGACAAGCACCCTGCCAGAGAGGAAGCTATAGTCCTTTGAGAGCAGCAACCCGTGTGTGGGAACCACAAAGTGTTTTGCATTGTGTTTGGGTTGGTTGCTAGGGCTGTGGGGAGATAAAGGGAGATAGGAGATAGTTTGACCGAGTTCATCCTCTGTTCCTCATCCAACTCGACCCCTCACTTCCATATCCATATCACTATCTCCTCTCTCGTCCAACACTAGACCACCCAACGTTCACTTCACTGATTAACCTCAGATTAACTATAGCACAAAAACCCCCCTTGTGTCCACCTACTCTCACCCCCCACCTCCTTTCCATCCACATTTTATCTCCTCGCACTACCTTCCCCCAAGTCAGTAAATGTCAACCACTTAGAGTAGGAAAATAAATATCCAAGAGAGCAAAGCAGCCAGAGGAGTCACCTGCCTCACTGCAGCAGCACCTGATCATCCAGCTTAACGTGCACGAACCACAGCAAAGACCTTATGCCGTATTTAGCAGTAAAGACAGAGAGCTACAAGACTCACAACACAAATTAATGTCGAAATGTCACCTCTGATGAAACTATCATCAAAATGAAAAAAGGCTTACATGACGGAATCAGAAAAACAACTTTGACACTGATGTTCTGTCATAAACTTGCTTGCACAACAGAACCACCCCAGCCTATAAGGGTGCATGAAGGCAGCTTGGTGATGTGCAGCGTATGCAGTCCTCTGGCGAGTTTTGTTCGTTTATTCTTGTTATCCGTGCCTCCCACACTGTGAGTCAAATATCATTATTTCAGTGTGACAGTGTGACTCTCTCAGAGTACTGTATACTGTATATAATTAGTGTCAGGTGCATGGTGACATTCAAGTTGCTCTAATGACGTTCTGTAAGTACGATAGAAGATGGTAGAATTATCTCCCCGCTGGAGCGATGGTATAAATGTCCTGGTCAGTGAGGGTGGGTGGGCGGCTGACTGCCAAACGCCGGCAGTCATTTTTTAAATTGCCATGGTAGAAATTCATGTATTTTTGTCTCAGTTCAATATACCCTTCTGTCACTTTCCGTACAGGCCACATCTCTGTCTTAATATTCAACCACTAAGATATAATGCATTTAATCTCTTTCAATTCTTCACTTGTGCTTTCATCACTTCAAATCTTTCATAGATATAGACTCTCTGTCACAGTACTTGTGTTTTTCTCCGTATCCCTCCCTCCCCTCCCCTCGCCTCTCCTCTGTGGCACTGAGCAATGAGCAGACTGCTTGGTCAAATGGAGGTATGGGCGATGATGTCAGCAGCCTGCGTCAAAGACTCAGGGGCACGTTTACAATCCCCTTAGCCTAACTGAGCCTCCCATCGAGACCATTGCGCACTAATCAAATCTGCACTGCCAGCGGTGTGTATTTGTGCATGTACGTCAATTTCCTCCTTGAGTTCAATCCCTCATTTCATACATAACAATGAGCAATGACACTGCAATGTTAAGTGTCGTCAGCTAAATGGGCATGTGCACACGTATGCTAGGACCACATGCATATGGAAAAACAGAGGGATAGACAATGGGCGCACGCACACACACACACACACACAAAAACAATATGTAACCTTGCAATGGCTCATTAGAAAATGTCTGTGGCTGAACAATGGAGGTGATTGAGTCCTTCTTATGCTCACTGATCCATTGCATTTCTCTGTGGGTCTTGGCTTCTGCTGAGAAAGAAAACAAATGATCTGAGTACAACTTAACCCTGAAAGGTCACGGAACAGAATAGTTCAAATACTTCTCGTTAGGGACTCGCTGGGTTCACGGTGTTCAAGGCACAGATAGCGTTGCTTTGTTGTGCTGCTGGATGTGCTGGGCTTCCAGTGAAATGAGTCAGTTGGACTGTGGTTTGCATTTATGCCTGACTGCATCATAAAGTAGCTTCAACACTGACCTGAGTCTGGGCCCGAATCTAGCATTATGCATGTCACGCACACGCACACGCACACGCACACACACACACACACACACACACTCACTTGAGACCTTTTGGTCATTATTCTTATGTACATAAGCTTCGCAGCTACCTTATATGGGCTCTCAGAAGCCTTAACCGACTTTGTCAGAATCATTACAGACAGATGACAGACTGTTACTGTTTTTCCACTCTGATAGTCGCTGGGCTCTCAATATCTGTTTAGGCCTGACTACTACATCCATCAGAAAGATTTGGTGAGACTGGAGAAGTCAGGGGAGGGGAGAGAAAGGGAGTGTGAGGTAACCCATTAACTGGTTAGAGCTGTCAGTGGGGCTGTGACCACACAAACAGAGCTTTTGTGCTGCATTTACGTCAGACAGCAGCTGTGGTTCACCCCTCCTCCCTGCAGTTACATGAGAGTCAGCCGGAAAGGCATCAGGACTGGGAAAAAAAAACACTGGAGGGAGCAGTACGTGTGTTTGTGCAGATACTCATATTCTCTCACACACACACATGGTCAAATGCACATCCAGTCATAGACACACAAATCAGATTAAAGTGGGTGTCCATGCCATTTTAAGAAGGTGACTGGGAAATACCCATATACACACATACATAAAGCCTACATAATCTGTGACATGACATCTGCTATAATCCTCCCTGGCATTTAGTACATGTGGCTGAGCGATTGTGACAGGTGTAATGTCATGTTTAAGACAGGATTATGCTGGCTTTAGCTTGCATGTGTTTACAGGGAACGTGTCTCCACCAGCAGTACCAAACATGCATAAGGGTGTAAAATCACTGGGCTGCAGTCTCATAAAATGGTGTTTATTGGTTTAATTGGGGCGTATGGAGTGACATTGTGTACTGTTTGGTTAAGCATCATGGAGGTTAACAGCACTTCCCATACTTCATCTTGTGGGAGTTTACAGTACTGGGATCTTGAGAAGAAAAACAAACTCTTTTAGATGGATGGAAACATCTCATCTCAACTCTAATTCAACTGTACTTCATATTGTACCTATATTTCTATACACCGTCTGATATCCGACACTAATCATTGGTGTGTGTGTGCATAGTGCAGATGTTTGTCTGCTTTGGCAGACAAAGCAAATACTATTTACTAACTAGGTCAAACTCCCTGGCTGCAGTCTATAGCTCTGCAGCCTGCATGGTGACAGCATAAACATTCCTTCACAATTCCAGCACTGTAAATTAACTTTTTGTTTTTACATAGCAGAGGCCATCGATGGGAGGTTTATTCTTATTCTACAGCTTTTCATGCAAAGGTCAAAGCAAATAAGCTGGAAAACAACATGAGGGGCATACTGTAATAAACAGAGATTCCACTCTGACGTCTGACTGCTGTCCCTGCTGTCTGACTCCCCATGTGTTGGCAAGCCATGGATCACTCAAGGGAATTCTAGGGAGACAGAAATTACATGCATGAGGGCCTTCCATAACCATAATCTCTGAAGTCGTGGAAAATGTGTTATTAGAAATAGCATGCTTTGTATAATTACATTTGAGCTTTGAGGTCAAATCTCGCCATTGTTTTTAAACAAATATGGTGACATCTACATAGATCATTGGACAGAGTAGTAGACACAAATCCAGTGAAGAAGGTATTGATAAATAGACTACAGGCCTCCACGCTTCCTAAAAGGTGCACTATGTAACGCCTAAGATTCTGCTCCACACACCCTCAACTGCCGAAGAGGCAGACCACAGAATTACCATTAGTGATGCCCACATGGCTGCAAGAGGAAAAAAATAAAGCAAATGGGGAAGTTTGTTAAGTTCATGGGTCATCTAAGGACATGGTGTGGATCGAATTACAAAAAAATGTTTTAGTACGTCTAATTTCCTGTCTCACTGACTGAAGTTTTGCATTGAGCAGAATTTTGCCAATTTGTCATTTTCAATAGCATTAACTTCCAACTGGAGCACAGAGTTGAGTCAAATTATGTACAAGCTTGCTCACTAAGCTGACATAAAATGGAGATCTGACGAAACCAAACTCTTCACCCAACCTTGATCATACTGTAGAAAGGCTTACGTCTCTTTAAAGCCGCTAGCACAGCTACTGCACAAAATGTGTGGGGTATTCAGCATCTCTGTGGAAGTAAATGTCACTAATACGGTTAATGTGAGCAAACCTGGTGTTCAAAACCCTGTTTTGATATGCTGGAAAAGGGGGACAAAGACAAGATAACTGGAGCAGTGTTTTGAATGTGGGTATAGCAAAGGAGAAGAGAGCAAAACCTCTGGAAGAAAGTAAGAAAGAAAGAAGGTCTTAATCATCATCTATCCACGTGAGAGCTGGTGCTGTACTGGCGTCAGAAGCAACTGATGTCACCTCCAGAGCTGCACCCAGCCCCCTCTCCTTCCCAGCTCAGCCAGACTGCATCACTGCTAAGCACATTGATCCAAAAACCTTGCTGCTCTTCCGGAGGGCACCACGCAGACTGGACACATGACTAATGACTATAAACCTCCTCCTGCAGCTATATCTCAGTTGTCTTGTGTTTTAGTGATTGACAAGAGACCGGCACGCTGCCTGATCTGCTGTAATCTAATGAACATATGCTGCAGTCCCAGGTGCACCACAGTCTATTGTAGACAAAGACTCTCTCATGCAAAGAAATCAACAATGCAGTGAAAGAACAATGCACTCAGGAAGCATCAAATGTAGACATGCACACAGGCAAAGCAATGCAACACACAGGGCACTGTAGATAACTCTGTGTTTATGAGGCAGGCATCTGTGCCATAAACATTCCCGTCCAACCTCTGCACCACCATGCCTCCAGAACCCTCTGTTATGTTCAGATTATCATGTGGAGAGGTGTGCGTGTGTGGGAGGGTATGTGGGGACATAAAACGTCAGAGAAAAGAACAATCATGGTAATACATTGGGAATGTGAGAGAGTTTTGGCTCTAGCAGGTGCAGCTCTGAGATAAGACAGCGAACGGGAGAAAAGGCAGGAAACACAAATATAGCAGCTTACGTACAAAGACGAATGACCGCAGCCTTGCATACAGACTATGGCAATTTGTTTTATCAATAGTGCTGTGATAGACTTTGTTGAACAGAAAACAGAATCCTACAGGTATTAGATTTCACAGTCAGACGTCAAAGCGTTTCCTGACAATACGACTTTAAGAATAAGAATCTTCCACTCTTCCCATCCAGGTATGATCATTCCTTCTAATGTCCCCTATCCTCTTATAATGTGTGTTATGGCTGACACCATTACACCTACCAAAACGTTTTTAAATCCACAAAGAGGTGTTAGCTAAAAATATCAAGGAAGGTAAACCGTTTTAGCACATACAGTCAACACTAGTTAAATGCCTAAAATGTAAAATGTTAATGTCAAATTTGACATATTTAGCTGTTTCGGAAACTAATAGCCTAATAATCTAATATTAGTCTTGATAGATTAGTAATATAGAATAGTAATAATACTAATCTAATTCAAGACCCAAGCTTTTAAATGGATTGACCTGTAGCACAGGCATCTCTCATGCTAGAGGGCACAGGACTTTTGGGTTCGAGACTGTGAACAGATTCCCCCCAAGAGGAAGTAGTCCACACAACCCATGACACTAATGGTGCCTGTTGACTAGGATCACGTCTATGTTTAGTTTAAGTTTAGACGGGTGAATGTGACGCTGTTTAAGAAGTCGGTTTGACTCAGTCCTCTCGTCTCACTCAGGAGCCCACGTGTGAATCGACTCGGTCAGGAGTGTGCCGTTTATACCGCTGGCAGGCACAAGACTCGTGGGTCTGAGACTGAGAAAAGAAGCACCAAGAGGAAGCTAT
Organism: Hoplostethus atlanticus; assembly: GCA_034670405.1. Lineage (NCBI taxonomy): Eukaryota > Metazoa > Chordata > Actinopteri > Trachichthyiformes > Trachichthyidae > Hoplostethus > Hoplostethus atlanticus. The sequence continues at coordinate 4,409,369 of JAXDDX010000024.1, forward strand.
AGTCCAAGAGGAAGGGTTTTAACTTTGACCCAGATAAACAAAGGCAGGATGAGGGAAATGCCTAATGCAAGGGCCTGTTGCAGCATGTATTCCACTCACGCTGTCTGTTCTACTGTGTGTTGTATTTATAGACAGCTACGTGTGTGATGAGGAAATGTTCCAGTGTACGTCTGAAATATAAACACACACACACACACACACACACACACACACACACACGCACACGCAAAGAAAACAGAGTTAATACCTACATTCATAGATAGATAGATACTTTATTGATCCCCGGGGGGGATGATCTTCAAAGCTTTCCAGCCAAGCTGGTGCTCAGTACAGCGTTATTGCCAAGGCCCCATACTGACATTTTTCAATCTTCTACTAGGAAAACAACTTTAACTGAATTATATTTTCTGAAGACCATGGGCAACATGAACACATTGTTCAATATACATGATTGCTTTTAGAGATGCTTTTACAGTGTCAAGTACAGTCAAGTATAGATGGGTAAATAAGCCAAGACTACTGAGACATGACAAGAGCTGCTTCACTGACAGTGAAAAGGGGAGCCTAACTTTGGATACATTGACAGCATGATAACGCGTGTACACACGAGCAAAAACACATGACTATTTACAGAGGATCATGTTGCAATGATGGCAGCATTGCTTAATTGAGAAAGAGGGTATGTGCGTACATGGAGTAGGGTCCAACTAAATGATCTGACTCATTTCCTACTCCTTGTGCCCACATCCCCAACCCTCCATCCCCTCTGCTGTTTGCCAGTGTGGTGCCTAACACCTTTGCGTCATTCCTCTTTTCAACAGTGGGGAGCTGACTCACAGAAGACCAAAAGGTGCGTTTTCAGACGAAAGCAAACAATCCTTTGTACTCAGAGAAAATCAAGAGGTGAGTTTTCAGAAAAAACAGCAAACAATCTTTGTGCTCCAGTAACAGAGGGCCATTGCTGTCAGATTAATGGCGAAGAAAGCAAGTGAAGCTAGACAAAATTGCCACATGCACCACCTATTTAATGGCTAAAAAAGGCGCACACACACACACACACACACACACACTTCTCTCATAGTCTAATCTGGTGTTGTTAGAGCTGTGGCATTGCTTCCCTCTACTCAGCAGACTGGGATGTGGAGGCAGGACGAGGCTGGACTGCTGTCACCTTGAGGACTCTCTCAGGTCGGCTTGACTGGTTTGAGTAAACAGACAGTTGTAAGGCGGGATATTGACCCAGGCTGATAAGTTATCAGTGGACATTCCAGTGTAGATGTGTAGTAAAGGTTAGTGACACAGAGTCAAGACACTGGGAGCTGGGATCAGGGCCATAAACGAAGGCCTCAGTGACGCCATAAAGAGAGACAGAAAGATAACTCTTTATACTGTCTCAACTAGCCTTGGTGATTCAGTTATGATACCTACTCATGTGTCCATGAGGATTGAGCCCCTGATGTATAATCAACTCCCTTTTTTGTATTTTTACTGTTTACTGATGATCTTACAACGTGACTCTCTGTGTCTAAAGACCAATATCGTGTCATACTAACCATAAAGCTCCATTATGTAACATTTCTATGTAAAAATACATGCAACTTATCAGTCATGAAGTGGGGCTGCCCCTCCCCCTACATTGAGCTGCTGTACATTCGCACAACAATGAGGTTCTGGAGCGAGGTAAGTACACTGGCGGGAAAGTTTTCTCCGAGCACAGGAAGTGATGAATCGAAACAACAGCGAGCGAGCTAGCGCCTCGGCAATCGCTGTATCCAGCTACAAACTGTTACCTCTCGCTGCCACTTGGGGCCGCCAACGACTAAATTACAGGAAATTGCATAGTGCAGGCACACATACACACAGATAATCCCTATATACAACTCTGAACACTTGTTCGTCGCGAGAGGCATCACACTGGTAAATAGTGTAGACAGACCGTCAATACGGACTGTATAGGCACACGGGGACTTTACTGTAGACTACTCGTCTGTAATTTTATGGTTGAGTGCAAATGTTTTGTTCCGGTTGTGCTCTGTTGCACTCTGTATGTGTAACAAATCAATTGTCCTCTGGGATTATAAAGACTGAACTGCACTGAGAACACTGATCAGAGCTGTAAGAGCTTTACAATTGATTGGCTTATACAACTCACATTTAAACCACTTAATACATTTTGAGAAAAGTAGAAACTATTTACTCGCTAACGTTACAAATGTAGCATGCGGCGGGTGTAGACAATGCACAATGTCCAACATGGTCCTCTCATCGATCCCAAGTAACTCCTGACAGCTTTAAGGGATTCCCTCTCTTTATTATTATTATTATTTTTTGATAAAACACAAAATCCTTGGTGTCCCCAATTTGAGAAGCTCTACATCCTTAAGAGATTTCCTATGAGACAACCACTGAATAACAGTGCATAACCAATGACGATGTAACTGTACTCTTCATGATACACTAATGCCTTATGGGAGCTGCTTCATTAGCAGGTTCACGCTACCAATAATATCTACTGAGAGGTTTAAATGGTGGGTGTACTGCAACGAGGCTCTGAAATGAGCATAGTGGACCATTTCTGGATCTCACACTTAATGTCTTACCCTTTATTATAGTTTATGTGGTATAAGGTACTATATTGTTTCACAAGGTTTTTGTTTTATTAGTGATGTCAGAATCTCTCCACAATATAATAAAATAAGTAACACCAATATTTTTGTTACCTCACCAATAGTAGCATGACAACAACACTCAAACAGAAAAGGAGAGAGATTAAGGCGGTATCAAAATCAAAGAAGACAAGAAGATTCAGTTTGAGAAAATATTTCAGTATTCAGTATGCAATATAATCCTTATCCTTTATACTGTATATGATGATGATGACCTGAACCTTAACTGTTAAATTGTCCTTTCAAGAGATAGCTCTACTCAATAGTGTGCAGCCATTTGTTCCCTCTCAGTGCCAGGGAACCACCAGATACAAGTGTGATAGTGGTTAAGAGAATTTTGTGAGTTATTTCTAAAAAGTAAATTTCTTTTCAAATTCTGTACAATGGAATTCCCATTTGTTTGAATTATAAATGTTGCTTTAGAATGGAAAATGCTTTTTGTGTTTCTTGTGCTTCCAACACAAACAAGGTTGGATAAATACACACTTGGTAGTAAGAACAGAACCAATCCAATGGTTTGTAAAGCACGGTCTGACTGCAAGAAACTAAACGCAACATACAAACACAGAGGAAGTAGGCCATAGGGGAAAAATACATCTTGTAGATAAGTTGGAGTGTCAACAATCAGTTATCAGTTATCATGTTATCAGAAATGTTAAAACAATCTCTGCTTAGTTCTGTCCCAGAATGCAATTTAAAGGTATTAGTCATAAATGGTTTCACTTTAGTTCATGTCCAGCTACAGCCATTAATTTGACAAAATTGCAAAGAGTGGCGACACCAAACATATAGGCCTAGTTAGTCACCAATCCATGTCTATACGATGAGAGTCAAAGTGAACGGAGGTGAAAGAGGAGAAGATTTGGGAATTAAATGCAGCACAGAGCATGCTAGATGGTTGACTAGTGAAGTGAGGCATTACACCAACGACCAGGATGACGCACCTCACAGAGGTTCATTAACATTCTTTCCATTCCTCACCCAAATCAGCCTTGGAGTAACAAAAGAGGACAACAAAGGCCATTTGTTTCTCATAGAGAGTGAAACTGATCCTGTATATAGAAGAGGTTATAATAATAACAATAATAATAGTTTCATCATCTTGCTTAATGCAAAATAAGGTAGGCTACAGGTATCCAACCCAAATCCATGGTTTCAGTTATGATCAGATTTGCTCCCAGTCTGACCTAAAGTAGTATGTATCTGTATTGAACCAAAGTTGACTTCTTATTACCATATGGCCTACCATCATGTGGTAGAAGTGAGTTACTGTGGTCAGTAGCTCCCTCTAGTGGACAAAAATAACACTTGACCAGAAGAACAGTTTACAGTTCACAAAATGGTTTGTCATAGATAACAAATCTAGCCTAGATAATCAGATTAGGCAAACATTTCTTCATTCAATTTTTCAATTTCATGGAAATATAGAAACATAAATAACAAACACAAAATAATACACAACAGGAGGGTTCAATCTAACACAGGAGATGTGTAATCCACTCCAAAGCTCTTTGACATAGGGACATTTCACATAAATGTTCAATACAATATATGTTTTTATAGGATACATTCTGTGAATAAGCTTATGTCACTTTGTTTAATATACAATATGTATGAGGTATAGTGAAGACCTTATCCCAGTGTATCTGTCCCAAGGCTGCATTCCATTATATTTTAGCGATAGGAGTACAATTACACAAAGTAAGTCCTCATACGAATTTATTACATTTAGAGTTTGAAATATCCATTCCTTCTAATTTTGTTATAGCAGTAAAATCTAGAATAGAAAGTGATGGTGTATCCCCATAGTCTCTTAAAAGTTGGATCATACCAAGAGTAATAGCTTCAATTATGGCTTGGCATTCATGCGGTGTAATAGGAACATTGCACTTGGTTATAAATTCTCCAAAGCTGTATAATTCACCCATACCGTTAATGAATTGTTCAACAAAGATGACATCATGGTTAAACATAATTGGGATAGATCTCTTAAAAGCACATATTCATTTTTTTCCTGACTTTGTCTACAATAGGAAAAAAAATGAGGTCCAACCCTTTCTTCTGATCTCAACAAATCCTAACACCAAGGTAAGTGACAATATCTTTAACAGGTATATCAGATATAGTTGTGAGGTCACGTGACTTAATAGGAAATAACTCACACTTCTTGATGTTTAAAGATAGTCCAGATACATAAGAAAAGGCTTTAATACATTCTGTAGCTTCTTTAATTTCATATCGGTCCCTTAAAAAGATGGTTGTGTCATCGGCAAGCTGTGAACATTTAATTTCTTTATTCCTAATTTGAACACCCTTAAATGGATGTTTGTTAATATGAGTAGCCACAATCTAAGTGACAAGCATGTTGGTCGTGACCTCATCTGTTTGTCCAATTCTTGTTTCTACTCCCATCCTGTGGTAAAAAGGAAACAGATCAGTATCAGAATGTTCCCATAAGTGCTCTGTGTGTGCATACCATTTGAGCTGCTGATAACACTGGCAGTACTTCCTGCCTACAGTTGAGGGATGGTATTACTGAAAGTGACTGCACATGGGCCTATCATGACTTATCTCTACCAGTCTGGTATTTGATTAGACTATAGGAAAGTACTTTCAATGCAACCAGTAAGCATATAAGATCTTTACTTTATTAGCTATTTGGTGGTAATGCTCTGTTTTGCTTTGGATCTCTAAAAAGCATAGTAAAAAAAACACCTGACTTAACTTAACTAGGCCTATAATTTACCAACAGGATCCCTCGTTGAGTCTTTAGGCCATGATATGTTTTCATTTTCACCATTTCACTGAGCTGTATTTAACTAAATATTGCCCTACCTAATTCCCACTGCTTATCTCCTATCCCTAATAGTCCTCTGATATCTAAATTCCTAAAATCCTATTTCATCCAACACACAGTCTTTTCCTCTAGTCATTATAGTACTTGTTTCTTATGTATTTCTTAGGTATTCTTGCACTAAATTCCTATTGTTGTTCATTTGTATCTGTGACCAATCTCTTTTATCATTTAGCTGTAAGTTTCTATTAGTATCGGGAAAAATCCATGGCCTAATAAAACTGAAGGACTATATTAGACTTTATTTAGCCCATATCCTTCCACTTTCTTGCCAAACCCTCTCCCTGAGTGTTTGGAATATTCCCAACACCAATGATGTAGAGTCACCATTTCCAGCTCCTTGTAATCTAACCCAATATGCCAATGAATGTTTGGTTCTCCTTAGATGTAGGTGCAGTCCACTGGTTTCAACAACAAGAGCATTAATGGGAGTTGCTCTGATAGCACTGGTACTCTGTCTTAATGCTGCATACTGCATTCTGGCTAGGTTTTCCAGATTTGTATTAGCTCTATACACCCATAAAAGTAGATCAAATTAAAGCCCTATAGATATGTAGCAAGGACTCTTCGTCTGCCCCCCAGTCATACCAACACATTTCATAAGATTTAACACTTTCTTGCACAGTCTCAGTGTGTACATCGTGTTCATCAACCCATAATCCTTGATATATAAATTATTTTACCCTTTCCATTGGCTGATTATAGAGCATTAGTCTCACATTCCTTGTTATTTTCTTTCTAGTAAAGAACATGAGACATGATTTCGCAACTGAAAGCTTAAATCCCCAGTCATAAGACCATCGCTTTACATTTACTATAGCTCTCTGAAGGTTCTTGACTATGTATGTAACATTTCCCCCTCTTTTCCAAATGGCTGCATCTGCATAAAGGGCTGATTGTACACATTCTCAAAAATATCATGTATCATTATATCAAACAGGCTAGTGAAGAGGAAAAACTGGCTCTTGGTAGTTGTTTTAGACTCAGGAATCAATGATGATGATCAGCACAAGTATGTCTCTTTAGTCTTTAATGCTTGCAAGCAGAGCTGAAACTACACACACCGGGGTGTATGCAGAATGAGCTGAGCAATTCAGTTCATCAGATACATTTATACACGTGACTGTAACTATCGCTACATACACACATAGTTCAAGGCAGATAAGTGAAGAATCAAAGGAGCACGGCAGTGCACAGACACCTGGCAGAAGAGGGAGTACTTTCTATTGTAATTGGAACATTCTGCCCCAACTCTCTGCGACTTGTCCTTCGATACCAGGAACTGCTTGTGTCCTTGACATTTCTCAGCAAAATCATCTTTCATAACGATGCAACAGTTGTATCAAACTTTCAGCCAGGACAGCAGAAAAGAGGAAGCATACACTCCTCTCAGCTCAGTAGTTTTCCACTGGCTGTGACTATACTTATGCATACATATTATTGCAGTTTATACTTAGCACACTTACATTATTATTTTCCATAACATATGCCACAATGTGGTGAACAATGTATCTAAAATCATGTATCAATGTTCCTAGAACTAGGACGTGATGTTCAAGGGTGTGAGGTTAATACGAGTTCAGATAAGATGGGGCACTGTCTGTGTAGCGAAAGATGCGTAGGCGGCGGCGGAGAGACGGTGTCTCAGTTGCTGTTAGGAGGGTGAGTTAAGTTCACTCAAGGTCACATGATGTCTTTACACCTGTATGCAGGCCTATGATCGTGTTGTTGTTATCTGAAAGCACTGTAATGTGGAGCTTCATATATAATGGGAGCTTCATATATTGCTTCACTAGGACTAATAGCACTATCCTGTGAGGAATTCCATTCTCAATCCTAAAAACATCTCAGATCCCACCTTCACTTCCTGATCAGATAAGAAATCCATCACCCAATTATATAGCCTTCCACCAATGCCTAACTTATTCATTTTAATCAGTAATCCTTCTTGCCATGTGGAGTCATATGTTAAGGGTCTTTTCAACTTCATTACTTACTTTGACTAAGGGGTCTGATGTTGATCTCCCTCTCTGAAAACCACTCTGGCATGCACTTAATACTCCTCTTTGCTCTAAGAAGTATGAGAGTCTGTAAACATTCACCTTCTCCATTCATTTACTTAAATCAGATGTTAATGCTATAGGCCTATAGCGCCCAGCATTTGCTGCATCTTTTCCTGGTAATGCTAGAATGAGTGCACTTTTCCAACAAGCAGGTATTACTCCCTCTCTCCATATCTTATTAAAGACTCTCCTCAGGCAGCTGAAGGCACATGGCATAACACAGTTGGTCTTATCCTGGTGCAGTGTAACCACTTCCATTTAAAGCCTTTCCCATCTCAGCTAAAGTGAATTCTATATCTAGTGTTGTTCTGTTATTGTCTCTTTTCTTATTCACATCAATGTTCTCTTTTAATATTTGTTGTTTCCTTTGCCTATACAACCCTTGCCTATACAATGCCACTGTGAACACTACCGAAAGCATTTCCCAGATTAGCCTTTTCCTTCTCTGATAATGCCAGATTATCCCCTTCTAAGCACTAGAGTCTTTGTAGCGCTCCTATTTCCAGACATCTTCTTTACCATATGCCATACATCTCCCACATCTACCCCTCTACCAGTTGTAGAACAAAACTGTCCCCATTATTCTTTTTAGATGTTTTAATAACTTTGGCGAGCTACAGCTCTCCTCCTTTGGTAATTGATTTGATTATTCCTAAATATTCTCATTCTTTCATTCTTTAATAGCAGCGCTACATGCGTCATTCCATACGTCACAGTTTTCCTCTTTCCCAACACCATGGTCTTAGGGATACTCTCTGAGGCAGCATTAATTAACGTAGATCTTATTTCATTAATGCACTCATCTACATTTTCATTCATAGTAATTTTGCAAAGTTCAGAGTGAGTGACTGCCCCCACCCTCTGGAACTCACTCCCTGTGGAGATCTGCAATGCTGGGTCCATTGAAGTTTTTAAACTGCGGCTGAAGACCTTCCTCTTCAGCCAGGCCTTTGGACCCAGCTGCTGAATTGTGGACCTCTGCTTTTTTGCCTTTTTGTCCTTTGTTTGTCGTATTGTCTTCCTACTTGTTAGCCTACTCTCAGTAACAGGGTCGTGGGTTCAATCCCCTCATAGTAAACTATCACCTTTTGTAAGTAATTTTGGATAAAAGTGTCTGCTATATGACAGTAATGTAACAAAAGCTAATAAACATTGAGCTCATCGTCTCAACTCGACTGTGGTTTTATATTAGGTCACAACACCGATAGATATGTTTTTATTTCTTTATTGTCATTATTCACAACAGTAGTTTAATTCACTGACCCAACTATTACACACATCGCAGCCTTCATCTACAATAGACTTGCCTGCTCTATTCTTTTGACCAGCAGGTGGGCCTAGTGTGCATTTGAAGCCTCGAGAAATTAACCTATTTTCAAACCGCTGGAAAGCTTGCTTCAGGAAGCTTCATTTCGCCATCACTACTTCACGGCCACCGTATTAACTCCGCCAATCAGACCTGACAACCAGAACTATCAATTTAACTTGATCTGCCCGCTCGTTTCCCCAGTTACTCCGTTTCCTCGATCAGATGGTCGAACAGGTTTCGCCAGTGTGGAATCCACTCCGGGCTTTGCAGCTCACTTACAGCTTCTCAAGTTTCACTTCGGCGTGTGCTCTGCGTTCTGCTTTGTGTTGTTAGGCAGAAGCACACACCAACGCAGTCGGGGTAGCCTGGGTCCTCGTTTATGGGCACCGGTCAACGAGGAAAATAAACAACCGTAGTCTATTTATCTGTTGTTGTATAGTTAGCAAATACCTTGTTACTTCCGCTGTCCTCTGCTGCGATGTCGGTGGCAGTTGAATCTGGATTCTCGAGCGAGGAGATACTGAACGTCCGTTTCCCTCTTCACCGGGCGTGCAGGGATGGAGACGTCGGTGCTTTGTGCTCCCTCCTTCAGTGTATCTCAAACCCGGCTGACCTAACGGTGGAAGACACCTTCTACGGCTGGACACCCATACACTGGGCCGCTCATTTTGGAAAGGTAGCCCACTAGCTAGCTGTTCGACATCCTACTTCGCTTCAAAGGAACATTTGTGAAACCCTATCCAGAAAGATAGCGTTAACGGTTTCCATTGTGAGCGTCATCTCGGCCATTTGCTAATGGAAACGTTAGCCGGTGGGCTTGCTAGTGAGCAACTAACGTTAAGCACACGGTCGCATAAACAGAGCGAGGCGGGAAATTGACTGATAAACTGCCACGTTAACTGCTTAACTCTTGAAGTAAAACGACATGTATGTAACGTTATGCCATAAGCGTAAGGTGTCGCTTCCCAAAAACCGTTGCACATCTGGAGCGGGAACAATAGAGGGCCGTTGAATGAAGAACTCACTCTGACTACTACAATGTTTTTTTTAACGAGGATTTGACAAATGGACATATTATTAAAAAAGACAAACTTCTACAAGCTGCTGGTTATTGATAAAGATTTATATTGAAAACGAACGGCGGAGTGACAGCAAGTTAATGACTCTTCAAATGCATTGGCTGCCAACATTTCTCCAACGCGCAAAAACACTTCCTCTTTATTGCAGGTCAATATATTTGTTTAACACCATACCACAGTTTGTACAGAAATTGGATGTGTGCCAAAACTAGGCGATATCTACTCAGGAGAGCTCACCAACAGTTGCATTTTTCTCTGTAACAACTACCACACTTGTCCATACCCGTCCAATCATCTCTAGCTTGTTGCAAGCTTTTTTGTCTCCAGAGATTTGGTGAATGAAACCACTGTGCCTTTCTCCTCCCTCTCTACCCATCTGTTTATTTTTGCATCGCTTTTGTCTCTGACAGTTGGAGTGTGTGATGCGTCTGGTTCAGGTGGGCTGTGGTGTGAATGCTGTGACCTCCAGGTTTGCACAGACGCCCACTCACATTGCTGCATTTGGGGGCCACCCTGAGTGCTTGTTATGGCTACTCCAAGCTGGTGCAGATATCAACAGACAGGTATGACACCACATGCACACTCAATACACAACATGCACACACTGCGAATTAAACAAGTATAATAAGTGTACAGGAAATTCTCTTGGTGACAACAGTACCTTACATGCAGTTCAAGACTGCAGACTGAATTTATGTCTGAATTCAACATTCTGTATAACACTTCACAAATGACTCCCTCCATTTATAAAAAATAAAAAAGGCAAATCTGTTTGTACATAGTGACACACACACACACACGCTTGCATGGCTGAGTGAAAAAGGCAAAGCAGCCAGTGTGAGAGGCTGAGCTCAGACTGATCTAATCAGGGGGGATCATCCCAACTTGGGGTCACGACCCCTGAAGTGCACTGTTGCTAGTGACTGCTCCACCTGACCCAAATTCAGATTTATCTCCTTTTTTAAATTGGGGTTGCTCTCACACTGTTTGGCTTTTTATTTCTCTTTGATGTGTAGTTTCATGCACAGACCTAAGCACTGGGCTATATTTTATGCTCTGCTGCACTGCTGAGAGAAATCAGATTAGTAGGTCACGATTACATAATGCGTCGTCATCATGAAGCACATCACTGAATTTTATTTCTAATGTTCTTTGCATATGTTTAATGAAAATAAAAAAAAAGTTGGGGAAATTTTATGATTTGTGATCTTTAATTTAAAATATTGGACCTGAGAATGGAAAAGTTTAGCATTGCCTATATATTGTGTGGTTAGAGGAGTGAGTTGGTTGTAAATCTTGACTCAACAGCCTTCCTACTGTATTTTTTTTCCTTCCCTCCGCCCTCTTAATAATGTGTAACTGTAAAGCTGTGTGGGTGGTGGTGAAGTCTGGGTGAAAAGTTCAGGCTCTGCCCTGCACAGTCACACCCTGCTGTCCTCCCTGAAATCTGGTTTTAACCTTGGAATTGTGAAAGGGGGAGGGACTGTGGGAAGGTAAATATGATAAATCCTCACTGAATATATATTCAGTGTCATAAACAATTTCTATGATCACTCCTCAAATTGGCATTTTGGCTCATACTGCTGTTCTTGAACACAGCACTTTATCTTTTTTCTTTTCTTTGCATAACTGTGGTCTCGTCATCTCTCAGGACTATGTGGGCGAGGTGCCCATCCACAAGGCTGCTCGTGCGGGCAGTCTGGATTGTATCAACGCTCTCTTGATTCAGGGAGCGAAAGCTGAGTAAGTCCTGTTAGATCACTCCTGTGTCCTTTTTTCTCTTTCACTCTTCTGTACTACCAAACATCTCAGCTACACCTTTACAAGGGATCACCACCAAAACCCAAATAGGAGCAGTGATGACATTTAAATGCTAGATATATTCTTTTGCAGTTTCTCCAATGTTGCAGACAGACAAGACTAGTCAGAGCATCTGTGGATACAAGCAATTTAACTATCAGGGTTTGAACATTAGTTTATGAGATATTTGCAGGTGTCTAATTTGTAACAGCCATGGGCAATTATCTTATGTAGGCTAATTTTTGTATTTATAATATGGCTGGCCTATACACACGTGACATAATGCGGTTGGCCTGCAAGGATCAATAAATGAATCTTCTCTATTAAAGCCCATCATAATAGAAACCCGCTTTGCCCTGCAACTGTGCATTCAAATCTGGTGTCTTAAGTTGTCTCTCAAAGAAATTGTGCAAAACATTTAAATCTCTCTCAGTGGGACGTAGATAATCATGGTGACGCAACTTGCTAAACAACCAAGAGGTTTAGCCAGAAGGTCGATTGCTAAGCATCTAGCAACAGTATCAGATGGACCAGGTCCAAAAAAGGTCTCTCATTGTTACAAGACAAAATACCAGATTGAATGCTTTTGTATCTCGTGGTAACCTCTCCAGCCTGCTCTCCAAACCATTTGACCATGACATGGATTGTTTGATGAATATTAACAGTTTTGGTGGAGCTCCCTTGAAAATGTGACACATCTTGATAAATCCTTGACATTGTTGTTTAATGTTGCAACAATTCACATTAAGTTGCTCTGTGTGTAATAATACAAAAATAAATACATTTAAAACAGCGTATCTATTTGGCTTCATGAACATTGATTTGTAACTACTTCATGTAGAATTAGGATGTTATTTTACACTCAGCTGAAACAGTACTGATGTCATTTTGAAGAACTAATAATAAAGTTAATAAACTAAATAATTAGCCTAGAAAAGTAACTTGGAACTAAACTAATAAAATGCTTAAAATCCAACAACATTATTACACATACACAAGAACAACTTAATGTAAATGACAAACTGTTTTTAGCTTAGTAGGCCATATTGCATGATCTTTGTTGAATCTAGAGTGTGGTTTTCTTTGTTAACCTTTATTTTGGTTAGTGTCTTACACACACAGCTGAATTTGATGACCAAATGCACATTTTCTGAAGCCCTTTTCACTGTCAGTATGAAGAGGCTACATTTCTGTTGCATTGAATGAAAATGCATAAATCTAAATTGTTTGCAGAATTTACTTGCTTGGAGACTATGTACAAGAATTAGAAAATTAGGTATTGTTTCCTAGTTTTGACTAGGCTGTTTTGGGTGCTATCATTCCTGTCCTTATCAGAATGATGATATAATTTGACGTAAATGAGGCAAGGGATGCTCTTGAGATTGAGAATATTGAAAAAATTAATAAGTAGACTGTTTGGTGATAATGAATAATACATGGATGTAACTATCCTAGTGCATCCACCCTGGTGCCACAAGGAAGTTGATAAGTGATTGACCCTAGCTGCACTGTACAGACACACCTTTAGAGTTGGCAGCTGTTTTGTGGTTTGGCAGGATTATGCCATTTAAAGAATTTATTTGTTATTGTTGTGCCTGAAGCATGAACAAATGCATAAGGAGGCACAACCCATCAATTCTGTTTTGACTGAACAGGTGGCTTTTTTAACACAGATCCAAGACAAGGGATTGCAACAATTTGCTGCCCAATTAGTCAGGTAACTTTAAAATAACTGTAAATAAATAACCTTAAAATAACATTTTGCCTTCCCAGTACATTTCCATAGGCGCAAAACAGGTAGTGTACCTCAACAGAGCATAGTTCCTGTAAGTCCCAAAGGTGATGTGAGGCAGTCAACATTCCCACTTAATTTACTTACTGCCAGAATCAAGCTCTACACAAATAGGCAAAACATACTTTTGCCCTTAGCCTACAACATCAACTGTAGACTTGAAAAATCAGCCAGTCTGTTGTTTTGCTAGATGAACAAGGTGCCATGAAATTTCCACTTGCAGTGTTGCACTTGCGATTTCATCTCTGGAACAAGCTGTAGGCCTTTCATTTTGAATTGGCATCCACATCCAGAGACCAGAAACTACCAGAGTGTTTACATGCTGTGTCCTGTTCGTATTTATCCTGTCAGTCTGGAAATGGTCATGATTTAGTGTAACAAAGATTTGAGTTCACCAAATGCTGTCAGTGAAAATATGAAGTGAAATTTGGGTTATTTCTATTCATGATGCTCTTCTTTTGAGGAACTGTGAGGAACCCTGGCTGCATTGGCTGTTCTATCAAATTAAATCCAATGTTTTACCACATGTTACAATGAAGGCTTCAATCCTGGTTGAGATCACAATGTGCATTTGGTCATCAGCTGCTGAGTAATATTGATTGATTGATGAAAATGATGTGATTTTCCCCCCCCCCCGCAGATCATAGAGATTGTATTTTGTTTATTATCATGTTATTTCTTTTCTAACTCATGACCCAGAAATTTAGAGGGGCACAGTTGGGAGGGAAACTAAGGCAAATTAGGTGGGGAAGAGGCTCATGACAAAAAATATTAAGTTTTTAGACTCTATTTCAAACAGCAACTTCATGCTCTTTGATGCTTCATGCTCTTCACTTCAACTTCAAGACCCACGGCATACCCCTAATCAAACGTTCTTTCAGTAACATTCTCTCTTACTAGTAAACAAATGCACTCTTATTTGGAGTTTTTAAAAGGGGCTAACTAATGTTAAATAACTTACAAAAAATGTTTGGTAACTTTCAGCCCGTCACAAGATTTGGGTTAGATGAAGATGAAACAAAGTATTTAAATGCACAGACCCATACACTAATATATATTTTGATGTTGGAAAAATATACAGTGAACTAATCCTGCTTTGGGAGCCAAGTATTTTCTCACCAGATGTATGTCCAGTAACCCTCTGGGCTATTAACTCACGGAGGCATCAAACACATGCTGTGGAATATTGGTTGAAAAATATTAACAAGGTTTATATAACATGAGGTAACGTATGAAAAACTGTGATTTATGCATATATGTCTTTGTAAAATGTATTAACCATTTAAACTTTAGCTATATTCACACAGCTTCCTTCCTACCTGAAAATACAGTCTGATTTACTCAAATGTTTAACAGTGCAAATGCACGCAAACCTTTAACAGCCTCAAAATGCATTTAAAACTTGTGTTTGTCACATACTGTTGGTTCTTTTTCTTAATAGCATAATTGATAAGTAAATAAAGTACAATATCTATAAGTAGGTAATACAAGTATAAACTGGGCTTTACGTTCCCTTTTTACGTTCCCTTTTTGGTTGTCTTGGTTGTCCCTTTCCTAGTATTAAGAATTTTATAAAGTGTCTTAAACTGGTTGGGTTTGATCTTAAATTCCAGCTTTCCCCATTCCAATGGTTGCGTTTCATGTGTCAGGCATATTTTCCAATGTCCTGCACAGCAATTTGGCTCAAGAAGGATAGTGTATTTCTCAGCTGACTTCATTTCAGCACCATGAATACTGCTCGTTTTTATTTTGACACCTTACTCCTGCAATTTCACCTTGTTCCATCATCCCAAGAAGAGCCTTTCCTTTATTCCAGGTCCAAACTGGGATCTGATTACATCTTGTCCTTTTCCCTGGAAATTTGAGCATTTAACAGGATGTCTGCTTGCTTCCTATCTCCCCTCTAAGATTTGTCATTTAACCGACCATGCCATGGTATTCAGAGGACATTTAGATGTACCCTATCAAGTATACTGGTAAAAACCAAAACATCAAGAATATCATCCGAAGGCTCTTTCATATATCAACCCCTGTATGTGGACTCTTACATTCCTTTGTTCTTCCATTGCCCTGTAACCATCTTAGTAGTTCAGTAAGGGCCTCATTCAGCAGTGTTACAAGGGTCTTAAACGGATTGAGCAGTTTCAGCAGTTCCTTTTCAGACTTGAACTATTCGATGTACGCACTGAGGATTTTGGGCGTTCTTTTGCTTGTCCGTGTGTTTATTTAAAACCTTTATTTCCTTGTCCTTGCCATCGGTATGGTGGAAAATCAGGTCATGGACTTTTCTCCTTTTCATGACTTTCTGCTGAGGCATTGCCTTTTAAAACCTTTAGAAATGCGCCTTTCATTCAGTTTTTGTTGGAAGATTGAATTGGCAACATACCCAGAAGGACATCAATTAATTAATTGGATAGAAAAAACTTGATGGTGTCTGTGCAGTTTCTCCAATACCCGGCCTATATGAATTTGAACTTCTTTGTTGACCTCTGTGGATTGCCATCTCCTTTGATGACCCCTGAAAACTTGTGTGTGTGGGCCTACATGGCAGGACACGTGTTTGCTTAGAGAGACGTGAAATTGCTTTAAATACCATACTGATTTTTCAATCAATCAACCACATTGCAATTAATTTCCTTCAGTTTTTGTGACTATCCAATTCATATCCGATTTGATGTCTTTGGCATTTATTAGTATGGAGACTTATGAAAATGATGGGAGCACCGGACATATTGCAGGCCTTGCCTGCGTAAAGAAAAGAGCATACAAATGGACATCAAAGTCGGAATCCATGTATCATAATGTGAAAGTGGACATGCCTTGATTTATATATCCGTCACATCAAGTGCACATCTTGCAGGATGCCACGTATCCCCACACTTTAGGATTCGAATGAGCAGTTTTCAACATGCTTACGCTCAAATGATACTGGACCTGTTTGTTGACCCTCTTGGATGCCTCACTCTCAGCTTCATAATCAACCAGTCGACATTTGGTTGAGTTCTCTCTTTGAAGAAAGTAATGTTGGTTTTGCAACATGAAGCCAAATTCCACTTCTTGACAACATTCCTCGACCAAGAAGATAACTGATTTCTTAGTTTATCAGAGGGTAATTTATTTAGCAGAAAATAATAAAATTGTCATCTGTCTACTTTGATGATTTGTCATCTTTCTATTCATGGAATTTCAGATCAAACTTTACAGTTGTTTCAAATATAAGTTACATTATTATAAATGTTTTTAAATTCATTCATAATTACAATCTTGGCTATCAAAAAAAACTTAAACTTAATTTTTTTTTGTCATGAGCCTTAAAGGTGCTAACGTTGTCTTTAGTAAATTAGGAGCAAGTAGGATAGTGCGTAGAGGCTGCTGTTGGGTAGAGTAGTACAAAGAGCTTGTTCAGTGAGATGGGTTAGATTGGCACACCAATTTTAGCTTAGCTATTAACTGTATAATCATCTTGTTGCAATGGTTCTTCACTGTCATTTTATTGTTCAAAATATTTTACCTTATACAAAGATCTGTTTTATTTTGTATGTCACTTTAACAATATTAACCCTATTTGATATTATACAGTCTGTTTTGAAATCTAATCTTTGTCACCTTTTCTTTTATGAAAGTGACAATAAGTAAACGAAAATTTTCTGTACTGTTAACAGAAACAGAACCCTACGTCTTAATGTTTTGCAGCCATTGAATTGGAAATGACTTGGTTTTTTCAAGTAATCCTAGAAAGGGGGAGAATAGACACTGCTGAGTCTGCCCCGTTCCCTGGGATAGCCGCACTGTTGTGGCATTGAGTGTTCTCACTATCGCTTCCTATCTACACACTGGCAAACTGTTGAGGTATTTCTTGCGGTGATTGGTTTTAATGCTAGGACATTATGAATCAAAACTAAAAAAGTTTTAAACCTGCATGCTTTGCTTATTATCCATGACTGTTCCTGTATCTAGTTTTTCTGTTGTTTTTTTTTGATTTTGTGAACTAACCGTAGGAGCCCTTTATATGGACAGGTTTAATCATGTGAGTCCCATGTCAACATGTAGCATGATAATAGGTTGCCTCTGGAAGGTTAGAGGATAGTGAGAGAAGATACTTAGTGTGCTTAGGGCGGCAAAGCAAAGCATACCAGGCACTTACAAAGAATTAACGCTTCCTTTTTAATTGGCACACCAAACTTGGGTTAATTAGTATGGCCAATTATCCATTTTGTTGGATCAATGCATAGATGTCAGGTCTCACTAAAAAGGAAATTGTTTAGATTTTTCAGTATATTATCAGTATATTGTAAAGCAGTGTCCTCTCTGATTATAGGCTTACCTTTCACTTATGTGGGTCATCTAAAATTTGAAGTGGGAAGAAAGTTGTGGAAAGAATTAACATTGGAAGTTAAGCTACAGAGTGGAATTGTCAGAATATAGCAATATATATAATATAGAAATGTGAGGAGGAATGTATGTTTCAAATATGGAGGCTTGCAATGCAGATATCAACCCAAAACTCGGTTAATTCAGTGGAGGTAGGTATTATAAATGTTTGTGGTTTATTCCATAACTATATATAAATAATGTGAAGGCATTCCTCTATGTGGGACCAGAATTGCAGGAACGAAAGGAAGACGGTGAGAAAATGTCCACAAAAAAATCTAACCCAATAGTGAAAATATCAACAGGTGAAGAATATCATCTTCCCAGTTGCCAAGTATTTTTCTACCAATCTGTTAATTTTTCCAAAACACCCAGGTCCAGTTGTGTACTTTGCAGAGCATCTGCAATTGTAATGCTACTCAAAACCCTTTTTTGCTCCTATCTTAATATTAGGCTGAGCTGAGCAAGACTCTGTAAGACTGTCTATCACTGCTCAATTGTCAACAAAGATTAGTTTTTTTTCCCCCAAAAGGGAAGGTTGACAATCAATTCACCTTCAGCATTTTTTATTTCTTATGAGATCTGGAAAGCAGAGAGGGGGCCAGAGTATGGGACACACAGGAGAGTGTTCTGTTGGGATTTAATCCTAGGCCAGCAGGGGCACACAAAAGCTCCAGAGGTTGCAGACTTGACTACCTCTGGATAACGAAGATGCCACAGTTTAACATTTAGCATCGAAAGAATGACTATTCATTTAGTTGACGGTGCCTGATGATCGCTTTACGGAGAAAGCAAACCAATTGATTCCTTTATAGTCTTTGCGTTGGTTAGGCTGCTGCTTTCATTAATTTATGTTGGTGCTCTTCTGATCTTATACCCGTTAGCTACAAACTATTGTTATTCCAAAAAAAGGAAGATTTCTTTGAGTGCTAAATTCTTGAATTAATTGAAACAAAGCAGCTGCTGATGTTTTAACGGTATACACCTTCTATTCCTTAGAGTGAGACCTGTCCATCTACTTCGCCACAAAACAGCTTTTCGGTTTTAACATTTTCAAAAGAGTAATCTCTTGGAAGCGTTAATTTGAAGGGGATGGGTGATGTGTTTGCAAGTTAAAGTGTGATTTTATTTTTTAATTTTCATTCTTCAGAAAATGTTTTTCATGTGCACTAGTTCCTGAACAAAATGTTTCCATTTTTGCACACCTGTTTAGATAAGGATTCAGAGAAAGAACAGTTTCTAAACAACATGAATGAGCAAACAGTAACCACTTCAAACTGTGTCTAATACTAATGTATGGAAGACAATGTCACTTGGTTTTACCTGCTTAACAGTAAATAATTATTGATAATCAAACTTTGTGTTTTTCATGTAGTGATTTAAGCACTAAACAAGGAAACCATATTTTCACTAGAGATGGATTACTTATCCCCTGTTGCATTGCTATCCATATTGTATGGGCTGCTCATTTCCAATAGTAGGTGCAAGCCTAGACCGTGGGCCAGTTACATAGCTGTAACTCATTTTGCAACAGAACACAATGACATTTAGCCTCAGAACAAGTGCAGTAGTGTTTTCAGGTCGGCCATTGAAAAAATTATGTTTGGCATCCCAACTATCAAGCTGAAAGGCATCTATTGTTTAGTGGGATATTTTCTAGATGCTTCCCAAGCGTTGATTAGTAGATATTTCTTCCTGGACATTAGCTCCATAACAACAGACAACAGTTTCATATTTGACAACATGAATGCAAGATAACTGCAGCATTCTGCTCTTGAAAAAATATGCAGATATACAATATAATTTATTTTAATCTATATAATTTATCTTCTTGCCATGCAAGGACTAGATATCCTTGTGGTATTATTGCTCAGTGACATTGCTTCCATACTGACTACCAAGTATACCATGTATAAGTCTGAAAATGGTAATTCAAACCTTACCTTTGAGTAAGGTGAGGAAAAGAGTCCCACTCACAGCACTGTTGTTTGCTCATTCATAATATCACTCAGAAGATCACATGATTCCTGCTGCAACCGGATATGATTAACATAACTGTATGAGATGCACACACTCAAATCCTTTTGCGCAATGACTTCACAAATATCTATTTTGGTAACAATGTCGAGAATAATAGTTTTCATTTCTCATGTTTATCTGTCTTTCTTAAAACAAAATGTAGGCTACGTCCTGAGAGCTCCAGCATGTGGAGAACAGACTTCCAGCTATCTGCTGCTTGAAGGTCCCATCCCAGTAATGTGATGTCCTGGTTTCACTCTTCCTCTTAACAATTTCCTAAGAAGACTGTGTTGCATACTGGACCCTTTTTGGATGATGAATCTGAATCCTGTCCTTGATCCTTGAAACATTTCTTAATCGTACCGTACTGGGCTCTTTGGCTTCATTTTCTTTCAAGATTTTGACATTTCTTTTTTTTCAGCCTCCCACTTTACACACATCCACTTTTTTTATATACTATATATGCACATAATGTGTGCACACACTGTTTAGACTTTTTGCAGAAATTTGCCCTCCTTCTGCATTGCTAATTAACTACAGCCTTGAATTTTTGTCAACATTACAAATATCCTTCAGCTGTATCACTGATGGAAATGTGTGATGACAGCGGCGTTTTACTTGTGTGCTGAATCCTCCTTGATGTCCACTCTTCCCACATCCAAGAAAAAGCTCTCAAAGATTTACATAAACCCCCAAAATGCATCTCTTTTTTTGTTCAATGGATCATATATAGTGTGAATAATTTTGATATTATAATGATAACAAATAGGCGCGATTGTGTCAGGTATTAAATAAAGTGGTGCATACTTTCAGTCGTCTTAATCATGTCCTTTTGCAGCAGACACTTCCCCTTATTTTGGAAACTTTGTTTCCAGATTTAAGTTATATTATGGAAAATGATCCCAAAAGGATCAGTCGTCATCTCATGAAGATGATGAAGAGGATGTGAGAGGGTAGAGTAGCACAGACAGTTTTTGGTCATTTGTGTGTGTGTGACTGTGTGTCTGTCTGTTTATATGTGCTTATTGAGTGAGTGAGTGAGTGAGTGAGTGTGAGTGTGTGTGTCTTTTTTGTGTTGACAAAAAGCTGTTGGGATCTCTGTAACACCCTCCCTTCCTGTTGTGCAGTATGAGGAATGCCAGTGGGCTGACTGCTGCAGACCTGGCCCATGCCCAGGGATTCCTGGAGTGCGCTGAGATCCTCTCCAATGCCCAGAACCTTCAACGGAACCTGGCTCCGTCCCAGACTCAGCTCACTGGGGTTTTTCTGAAGGGCACAGCCCAGAATGGGGAGCACTCTCACCCCACTATCCAGGGGCGGAGCTTCCTAAATGGAGCGCCCAACAGAAAGAGGTCATTTGATGGCATGGAGGTCAATCAAATCAAGAAGGCAAGAACTAATGGTAGGTCGCTGAGCAAATTGAATCAGATCTTTCACATGTGTGTATGGTGAGGGTGGGGCTTTAATCATTTTAGAAGTTTCATCCAATTTAGATGAACGTTAAAGTCTGATGCTTCACAACATCTGTTAAACTAATAATCTCATTTTAAGATTGGGCCTAATCTGTGAGTGGTGGTGTCTTGTAAAACTAACTATAGTTTATTTAATTCTGCAGCATTATAATGAGCTGAGGGTTGGATTTTCTGATGTTGACATGCACTGATATTGATTTTCACAATCTTCTCAGTAGGTTAAAAGATTTGGTTTGTTTGTGTCCCCTGTAAAAATAAAGTTCCTTTCCTAAACTTTGATCACATGTAATGGGAACCCATGCTGATCCCCAGCCATTATTGTGTTTGACTTTTAGCTATGTTGCACTTTGCACCATGTTTCTAGTAATATTATTGAAGAAGTCTTGCCACATGGCCACGAGTAATTTCTGCAGATCCTACCATAAATATACTACTTCTACGTAACTTGTGTTAGAAGGTATCACAATCAGTGTTTAACCTTTTGAGAATGTTTCGCTGTCTGAGGCTGTGTGTATGCAGCACTGATTGGCTGATTATAGATTTGTCATTCATCTTTGCAACTGCTAGGGGTGCTATTTTACATAAATCAAATGCACATTGTCTTTCTGGCATTTCTGTAGACAGGTCTGTTGGGATGTTTGAGGTTGTGGATAAATGAGGTTCTGCCCTACTATTCATTCCTCTTTTATCCACATGGTGTCTCTTGTTTGTTCTCAGGTCTGGGCATGCCACCAGAAATGCTGAACGGGAACGGGCCACTGGGTGGTGCTGGAGAGGTCCAGATGGAAAGCATGAATGTGGAGTTGGCAGCAAGCGTGAGCTCAGGTGGGCCAGAACCCTTTGCATTTGGGCTGAATGGGTTTGCTCCGCCACAAGGGCCAGGCCCTATGGACCAGAGTGAGGACCAGGGGGGAGAGGAAAGGTCAAGACCTGCACCTAAAGAGCTGGAGATCATCACTGTGGCATCAATGCAGATCCCTTGTCGCTGCACCAACTCCTATGCCTACCTGTAGAGGGTTTGTGTGTGTTTTGGCACAGAATGCCTTTTAGGTACCATCTGGCTATGGTTTCCTGCTAATTAGTAGCATACAGTGGCATACAGGTTTTGACTTGGTGTAGAGCTGCATTTGAGAGAAATATATCATGTCATGAAATGTTTTCTTTGTATTATAATATTTACCTGATTATACTTTAATGGAAGAAAGTATCAAAAGTTCTTTGTTTGTTGTCATAATGGTTTGACACATTCAGATTTATACAGCAAATTCTTGTACAATCGTTACATTTTTTTTAAGGTAGATGACAAAAGGATGAGTTTTGTTTTGCACAATTTTATAGCAACATGTCCGGTAGTACACATTATGATCGGTATTCCTTTAACATCTGTAGGCCCACCAGTGCAGATATAGGTCATGTTTGCTTTACAGAAAGGAACGACCGTTAGGCTGAGGACAAATCAAAGCGGCTGCAGTATTTCTTCTCATTATACTATGCTTGCAGCATAATTGGAGAAGAGACAACTTAAATGATCAAATGAAGATCCCAACGTTAGCCTATGTACTAGG
The DNA here is from genome assembly GCA_034670405.1 of Hoplostethus atlanticus. Lineage (NCBI taxonomy): Eukaryota > Metazoa > Chordata > Actinopteri > Trachichthyiformes > Trachichthyidae > Hoplostethus > Hoplostethus atlanticus. The sequence goes on from JAXDDX010000024.1 coordinate 4,432,359, forward strand.
CACTAGAGTGAAGTGCTAGTGAAACTAACTTAGTGGTGTGGTAGTGTAGTGGTGTCACTGTCACAATTTACAGATTGCTTATTTACATTCTATTGGAATGGCTACTAAATGTTGGAACGCTCATCCCCCAACAGACAGAAGAGAAAGTTTTGTTGAGAAAATGTTTTCTTAGACTGAATGTTCTTAAAAGAAGAAGAGAGCGTTACTGGGATACACATGAACTATCTAAATGGTGATTGGAGGGTGCTCTTAGATCTAGTGATGGAGTTTTCAATGGAATCCACTAAATAAAATGACCTGGCCACCCTTCACTTTTAAATAATGCCAGATTAAAGGTGTTTACTTAAAAATGAAGAGTGCCTAGCCCTTTAATGTAATTCTACGCTGAGGGAATTTAACTTAATTTTCAACTACTTTCATGCATTAGCGGATGCTATTTTATTTTATATTCCTGAATTACCTTATGCCAAAGCATATCCCAACATGAATGTAGCTTGTAAGAATGAAACATATTCACTGTGCAGCTTATCTGTAGCTTTTAGCTATCATGTAGTAGGACATGTAGTGCCCTGGGGGCTTAGCATTTGGTTATTCCTGTTGTGTTTTTCCTTGCTCTCCATTTCGGCAGAGGAGACCGTGTGCATTATTGTTTCTTCAGTATGGTGTGATAATGGTATTTACTGTGTAATAGTAAAGGCCTAAATGTTAGCATTTCCAAAGTAACTAGTAAGGCTTGCACATCTGTATATATTTATTGATAATCTTATACTTTTGAAATTGGTAATTAGTTTATTTTACAATCAGCAGTTATTAATAGTTTGCATGAATTTCTACACTTGGATAAAAGCCTGATTTCTTGAGCTTTTATGAACAGTTTACCATCAACTTGACATATAATTTTCAAGTCCTTAACACAAGGGAAATTCTTCCACCTGGCAAACTGTTTTGTAGTATCTTACGTTACTCGTGGTGCCTAATTCTTTAGCTTCAAATGTCATTAGAGGTGACTGAATATTGATGAGAATTCCAATGCTTAGTACTGAGCAGTTTTAGTTTTGTATTTGCTTGTGTAAACCCATTAAATGTTCATTCATTTGATTAATACGGTCATGGTGGGCTTTGTGTGGTTTCTTGATGTGTTTGCATGCATCAGTCAAGGCCTGTTTCTGCTTTAATTTTAGTCTGAAATTACCAGGTAGTCTGAGGAAAATTGGCTTGAAAGTGGAAACTTTCAGATGAGTAAAAAGGAATGGTGATATTCCAAGTAAATAGTTAACTCGCTAGACTAAGCTTAAATATTTGAAATCCCCCAAGCTGTCTGGCTTTGGCTTGTGACATGCCAATGTCTGCAAAGGACTTTGGACTTTCTTGACTCAGTGCAATAGGTGAACCAATAGACTGGGAGAAGAACTAGGGCAGTGTGCCGTCCAGCACTGATTGTATGTCAAAGCAACCAAGTGGATCAGGATGTGACTGATTGCAATCAAGGTCTGAGGTCAAAACCTGTGCATTTATGTAAGGCTCTCTGAAGTGTATTTTGCAATTTATTGATCAACATTTTTTGTGTAACCTATAGGGGTTCAATGAGGTTGAAATGATACACTGAATAGCTTCTCCACTATCTGTACAGCTGCTGATGTAATGTGATGGACCCTCTTGGAATAGTTGTGCAAAACAAAAACAGTCCAACCATGTTTGATGCTTTTTTTTCTTATAACTAGAGTAGAATAAATATGACATCACATAAAGTATGTATGTGCCCTGTATCTTTTGACCATTTGTCTCATTTCCAGTGGCAGGTGAAACTCTCTGTGGCGCTATTCCCTCAAATGGTCACAACCAACCAGAACTCCCAATTGGGTGTGATCCAGCACCAGAAATCATCCATTACCAACAGCACGTCTACAGGGACACACCTGAGACCATTTTCAACAGTACTGGAGACAGCCAAGTGGAGCACCAGAAGTCTGTGAAAGCAGAGCAGTTGTATGATCATGCTCTCTTCAGCACCATGCTTCTTTACCATGGGTCCTAAACTCCAAGGGTCTGGTTGACAGGCCAGTTTTTCTTTGTGCTAAGCTTGATGTAAGCCAAAATAAGCATTCATCCGCATTAAAGCCATTGAGCGAATGGTTCAGTTCATTTAAATTATTTGTTGTAAAGGGCAGGCCTTTACAATTTCTGCAGTTCTGGAGGGCTGGCCCATTTTTGTTAATGGATCTCTAAATGTTTTATGATTAAGTTCTCTTGGAAGTGGATTTCTGTTTCTTATTAAAAAAAAGTGCTAAAAAAAGTAAAAGTTTGGCTTATGATTTATCTTGTGTTCAGCTGGAAATAGCTTTGTACTTCCTGCACACATCCTGATAACCTGTAGTTCAGGAACTAAAATAAGGATCTGTACTGAACTACTTCAGACAACTTGTTTGTCTCAACTAGAAGTGTGATTCCTTTGTCCTTTTCCCACCAATTTCTTCATATTAATAAAAACTAGTACTTAGGAGCATTTGGTGTTACTCAATAGAAAAAAAATATGTTTTTGTGAAACAAACTTTGATCATGCCTATGGAGCACTTCATTTTAGAACTGGTTCACATATTTCATTTCACCGGCACCGTTCTCACACTGATGGTGAAATAAAATATCTCAAAACTTTTCCATGCTTTCTGTTTTATGATCTTGGTCCAAAAAACTTTTATTTCACATAGCCATAGCGATTAAATGCTGGTCTTTGTGTATATGACTGAACTGTATATTTTCAAGTCTAATAACGAATTAAATCGTGCAGCGGCCCACCCCCTCAGTTTCGCGTGTATGAACCAACGGCTATGATGTACTCGGTTGACAGTCACCTGTCAACAGGACCGACCTTGATCACAGCCTGCACTGCACAAATACTACGTCAGTTTGGCCACGCCCCCTGACACGCTGCTTTCAATGAATATGACGGGGAAATTACGCAAAAAAAAAAAAAAATATTTTCACCACATTGATTTGGCCACTGCGTACAACAATCTATTCCCAATAAATATGCTGGTTTAATAGCAACGTATGACTTTGCTGATATAAGGATATATAGGCATTTTCTCTTGTTTGTGAAGCACTCGCATTTTATGCCCCCCCCCCGCTTTGTGAGATGGTATCGCCTGATGTGTCCAACTACGTTAACCGGGCCAGGGATTATCAGAGAGAACGACGCCAAGAGCTGGTAGCCACAAGTCAATGCTACTGTGATGGTGTAAAAAGAATCATTAATACAATATAACGTTTTGATAAAATACGTTCCCGTTAACATCGGCGTTGCCAGTAGGTAACACACTCAATAAGCAATGTCAACTCCGGCAAGAAGGCGACTTATGAGAGATTTTAAACGGTGAGTCGAATATCCCAGGAATTATGCTGATGGTGGTATGATGTGTCAAAAACGGCTAACGTTAGCCAAGCTAACTGCTAGCTAACATGAGCTTGGCTTGGCTAACCAGTGTACTAATGTAAACCCGTTCGTTTGAAAATATATATAGTAAAAAAAAAAACCACGACGTTAACGCAGACGCCTGTGTAAGTTATATATAGTATTTTAGAAAACCTGAGAATTGTATTCACAAAACACTTCCTTGTAACGCTTAACGCGTAGAAGCTAGCTGGTATCTGTTAGCAAGTTAGCCAACTAGTGGGTAATTTTGTTGTAACAGCTAACTGCTGCTGGCTAACTTTTAATATTAAAGTGCTCGCAGTGAAAAGTGCACCATTCGCCACCTCTTATTTCAGCATTGTGGAAATACGTGTAACAATAACGTTAGTGTTCATGTATCTCGATTTCAAGAACGTTACTTCAAGTTGCGTTACATGTAATCGAGAAGTAACTTCTGTTAACAAATATTGCCAACTAATACTAGCTCTTCGACCTGTTATTGGTTGCTAGCTAGATAAGTTTGGTAACACGTAGATAAACTTGTGCAGATCTACTCTAAAACGCAATTTAACACGACAGTTTGTTTCCTTTGATCTCAAATGATTAAATCAATGTTTGTGATCATGATCAAACTCAAGCTAGAATTTACAATCAATGTACAGTCTCTGTTCAAGACAGCTGCATTTCATTGTAATGCTAATATACACTATATGGCCAAAAGTCAGTGGACACCCCAACTAATTGGTGGAGGAGGGATAATGGTCTGGGGCTGTTTTTCAGGGTTTGGGCTTGGCCCCTTAGTTCCAGTGAAGGGTAATCTTAATGCTACAGGATACAAATACATTTTATCCAATTGGGCGCTTCCAACTTTGTGGCAACAGTTTGGGGAAGGCCCTTTGCTGTTCCAGCATGACTGTGCCCCTGTGCACAAAGCGAGGTCCATAAAGACATGGTTAGACGAGTTTGGTGTGGAGGAACTCGATTGGCCTGCACAGAGCCCTGGCCTCAACCCCATTGAACACCTTTGGGAGGAATTAGAACGCCGATTGCAAGCCAGGCCTTCTCATCCAACATCACTGCCTGACCTCACACATGCTCTTTTGGCTGAATGGGCAAAAATTCCCACACACACTCCAAAAGCTTGTGGAAAGCCTTCCCAGAAGAGTGGCGGCTGTTATAGCTGCAAAGGGGGTCCAACTCCATATTAATGCCCATGGTTTCAGAATGGGATGTCCAGCAAGCTCATATAGGTGTGATGGTCAGGTGTCCACTGACTTTTGGCCATATAGTGTATGATGCAATGTGCCCACAAAACTAACCTGGGCATTTACAGTGTCCACAAAGTTGGTTTCACAGAATGGAAGTCAACTGCCTAAAGTCTCACGTCTGCCTTAAGAGTTTTGGCTTTCTTGTTTTAGCTCAAGGGGAGACTTAATTTCATCTGCATAGATTTAAACCAAACTTCCCAAGGTCATGGGGATGATGTGAAATATAGCCACAGGCAGTCCCTGTGGTTCAAGCCAATGTGTGAATATTAAAAATGTATGCTGATGATAATGTTGGGCTCAAAATTGTTTTTTTTCATAGTCTGAGCAATACTACAAAAAATGTCATTCTTAATGGTAGTATCGTTTGAGCATAAATTGTGCAGGGTCATTCCGTGTCAAATCACCCAAAATAACAGACATTTTAAACCCGACCATCTCAGAATTTGATGAAACTTGGTGTACTTGTTGGTTGGGATCCCACAACACCAAATCTCAAATTTCAGGTCAGTCGGACCAGTGGTTTGGGAGATACGGACCCCCAAAGTTTGAGATTTTGTGCAAAATGGGGCATGGCCGCCAACCTTTGAACCCTCATATCTCAGGAACTACTGGGCCAATCTTCAAAAAATTGGTAGTGTTGGAAAGGGAATTTGTCATTCGAGTATATTGGGGTACGTTGACCTCTTGACCTTTGCTGTGACCTTGAAATTGACCTTGTGGATCACGAGACCTTGAGATGACCTTTCCTGAAATTTAATCTCCCACGTTAACTAAAACATATAAAAGTTTCAGAGGTGTAATCTTTATTTAGCAGCAATAATTGGTAATTGGTCGTTTCAAATTCATTCATAGTCCTTTCAATGGTAAAGGGTGACAAAGTCAATATTTGCACACGCTCTTGGTAGGATTCTGACCGTTGAATTTCTCTTAGCTCCTCCAACACTTTCCTGAATAACTGAAGGTCCGATTTTTCTGATGAGTCAAGGTTACTTTCAGAGAGAATCAAGTGGGACATCATAGACTTGTTCAAGCTGTCGTTTCAATGTTACTGTAGCTGATGCTAGTTTTTGCTGTCCTTTCATTCGTTTACTGGAAGACGCTAGTGAATGGAGTTTAACAGGAGTTTCACCTAAACTTGATAGGGTAGAATTCAAATCGAAGTCCTTTGCTGGGGAAACAACAACCGGAGGTTCGACTGGGATGTCATCATCAACCTCTCCCATACTCCTACCCATACTACAGCTCTCCTCTGCAGGGGCTTTGACCTTTGATTTCTGAAGGCTAATCAGACAGTCACAGCACAATTTTTCTCCTGGCACTCTTTGGAGGATTCACTAAGCCTTTGTAAGTGTCCATGCTAACAATTCGTAAAGATCTAGTGCGTGCTTTCTTGGGATGACGGTTAAAGGGATCACAACACTTTTTCCGCAATGTTGAAAACTTGGTTAAAAGTTCTTGTTCATGATGTGAACAGATGTTCCTGTTTTGGCCCCACTTCGAAGAATAAGGAGTTCAACTTCTTCAGTTTTACATACACTTCGCTAGGACTTCTTTCTGGTATGATGGTGTTGATGGCAAACATTTTCAGGAGAGTAAAAGCTGCAGTTAGCCCTTGAAGAAAAAAACAATATTTTTAAGTATCAACCACCTCATTTAAAACCATTGGCAAGGCTATATGACATGATATAATGACCTAATATGTATTATGAGGAAAACATTGATACTTACATATCAACATTTGCCATTGTGTCCAACTTGAAAGCTTCAGATTTTCAAAGAAATGCAGATCAAGAAACTTCTTTGTCTTAAATTTTTAAATGCCATGTGCTCAATGGGGATTTCCCAGGGGCTGCTTGAACTGAATACTGAAACGTGATTGGTCAGTTCTTTCACAATATAAGGCCCACTATGACATAAGAATAGGCCTACAGAGTGTCTATGATGTAACAATTTGTGCCCAGTTTTTCTATGACGTGACCATCAGCACCCAACGTTTGTCTCTGACATGACAATCACCACATTCCCATGTACAACGTTATAAGATATTCTTTTTAAAAAAATTTTTTTATTAATAATCTTTTATTTATACTGATACAATAGGCAATATTTTACCTGTTTTCATTGTCTTTCAGTAGCTTGAAATAGTTCATATTACACTTAACATCGTTAGTATGTAACAGCGAACATATGTACAATACAAATGCAAAATTAATATACAGAATATACAAAGATATATGGTTGGACTAAATTCACAATTTCCCAGGTAAACTTTTCATATCCTTCAAGCATTCCTTGTTATGTCAGGTGGATTTTGACTCCCAAGATGGGTTTTGGTCATGAGAGGAATCTATGCATGTAGAAAATATACATTATAATGCATTTTATCAATCATCTCTGTGGGTATGCATTTTTTGAATCTGTATTGCTGCTAAACAAAAAATATTACACCTCTGAAACTTCTGTATATTTTAGTTAACATGTGGGTGATTAAATTCCAGGGAAGGTAATCTCAAGGTCATGTGATCCACAAGGTCAATTTCAAGGTCATAGCAAAGGTCAAGAGGTCAACGTACCCCAATATACTCAAATCTGAAAAATAATGACAAATTCCCTTTCCAACTCTACCAATGTTTTGAAGATTGGCCCAGTAGTTCCTGAGATATGAGGGTTCAAAGGTTGGCGGCCATGCCCCTTTTTGCACAAAATCTCAAACTTTGGGGGTCCGTATCTCCCAAATCACTGGTCGGATTGGCCTAAAATTTGAGATATGGTGTTGTGGGATCCAAATCAACAAGAATACCACAATACCAATTTCATCAAAATCTGAGGTGGTCGGGTTTAACTCTTTGGATGATTTGACCCGGAATAACCCTGCAATACTGTCCGCAAATTACCTGGTTATGTGTCATAAATCGCAGTACAAGGTCTAAATGGGGTCTAAAAGAAGTTGTGGTGCCATCAACTTGACCATGCTGCAAATTTCATGAATGTTTTTTGTGACAAAGAAGTATGTGCTCCAATCATTCCATCACAGAAAAATAAGAGTTGTAGAAATCATTGGAAACTCAAGACTGCCATGAGATACATGTTCTTTACAAGTGAATGTAAACTTTTGACCACAACTGTAAATGTTAAGTTATGTCTGTTTACCAGCCACTTTGGTGCGTTATCAGCCATTGTCTGGTGTTTTGTTTTATTCTAAATATTATATTTGGCTGGTTCAATGGTGAATGTGGCAAGTGGATTGTACAATTCGTCTGCCACTGCCCCTGGCAGAAGGACTTTTTGGTACAACCTTCCAGTTGAAAATAATCCCTCAATTTAGAGGCACTGTAACTTGAATATTGAGACAACAATGGTGCAATAGAATACTTGTACTACTATACTTATATACACTAAAACAGAGCTTTTAACTTTTTTCCATGGTTGTGAAGGCTACAAGAGGACCCTCCAGCTGGTGTCAGTGGTGCCCCATCTGAAAACAACATTATGGTGTGGAATGCAGTGATATTTGGGTAAGATGTTGACGCACAGCCAGACTGCACATGCAGATTCCTTTTTGTGTTGTGGACAGATCATTTGATCTTTGAAATGTATAATCAAATACGTTTTTATTTTTAACCTCACAGCCCAGAGGGAACACCTTTTGAGGATGGTGAGTATCTCACTTTGTATTGTCATGTTGTTATATTGCATAATAAACTATGTATAGCAAAGTTAGTTACACCAGAAGCACATATTTAGAATGCAATCACATATAGATGCCATCCTGCCTCATGGTTTGTCCCACTGTGGAGTGTTTTTTAACTGACAATAATAAATGCATTGTTATGTAACAAACGTATCATATAGTGAGAAGCATGCAAGTCAAAATACTAAAGTTAATTTTCATGTCTACAGCTGTATTTGACAAGGATGTGTTTTTTGTGGAGTATCACTCTCGTTAGTCTTTCAATATTTAACACTCCAGACCTCAGACACACACTCAGTCAGGTTTAGTGGCTTTTAAGTAAATCTTTTTCCTCCTTTGTCTCTTCCTCTCCTCTTTAATTACTTTTAAAGCACATCATGGTCTGGCTCCTACTTATATCTCTGACCTTTTAACCCAGTGTGAGCCCGTGCGCAGCCTGAGATCCTCAGGCAGGCTCTCTTGGCTCTTCCAAAATCCTGTTTAAAGACTAAAGGTGACCGGGCTTTTGCTGTCCGGGCCCTGAGGTTTTAGAACGACCTGCATGAGGATATCAGGCTAGCAAACTCAGTGTGACTTTCAACTGCCTTTCATTTTACTATTATTATTATTCTTCTTTAAACTTGCCTTTTCACCTTCGTTTTAATTACTTACTTGTTCTTCACACTTTATGACTTTTTATCTTTCCTATGCTGTGAAGCACTTTGTAACATTTGGTTTTGAAAAGTGCTATAAAAATAAAGCTTATTATTATTTTCTTTGTCACAGGTACATTTAAACTCACCGTAGAGTTCACAGAAGAATACCCCAACAAACCCCCCACAGTACGATTTGTGTCAAAGATGTTCCATCCAAATGGTATGAATGTTGTCCCGTCCAATCCTATGGTTTATATTACGGATTATGGTCGATGGTGTTTAATTGTGTTTTTATCTACAGTCTATGCAGATGGCAGTATATGTTTGGACATCCTACAGAATCGTTGGAGCCCCACTTATGATGTATCCTCTATTCTTACTTCTATCCAGGTAAGAAAAGTTAACACAATGCACTAAAATGATGGTTTTTGTAATTGGGAGTACTGCTGAAATCAGATGACATGAAACGCTTGACATGAATTGTTACACTCTGCTAATTTTCTCATTGAACTGTATTTGGAAATTTGTGGCAAAGACAACCAGCACATTTTAATGTCAGTCTTAAAATTGTTCTCTTCACCTCAACAATTTAAGTGCCTACTGCTTCAGAGGAACTTATAGCCAGTTGTAGTCACAATTGAATCCACATAAAGTGAAATGCAGAAGGCTGGAAAGAGAACCAGGAAGTATGAAATTCTGGTGATATTTATGCAGACCTGTAGATGAAAAATTACTACTTCACAAAATGTAATCTAAATCTGTCCAAATACGTTGGTGAATTTGAATATTTCCAGGAATGATCTTTAAATCTGGTTGGAGAAAGAGATGCACACTATGCCAAACTGTACAGGTGTATGTGTCAGATTGAGTGATTCAGTGGTATGGAGGTTGGTTACTTGTCAGGGGTATTACATACTTCACCTGTGTTGTATTAGTATTTGATATCTCTTCTTGTGCTATAATCTATCACCCCCGCTCTCCTTTCCTCCAGTCCCTGCTTGATGAACCAAACCCCAACAGTCCAGCCAACAGTCAGGCAGCTCAGCTCTACCAGGAGAACAAGCGGGAGTACGAGAAGCGCGTGTCCGCCATTGTAGAACAAAGCTGGAGAGACAGTTGACCACACAGTCCTCATGGCTGCTCTCTCCAATGTTGAGCTGTGTGTGTGTGCTGCAAGTTTTAGTGGAGTACCTCTTAATTTTTTGGATCCCTCACAACTTTTTGATTTTAAGCTTTTATGCACTTTACCTCCCCTTCATAGAATCTTTCTTGCCTGCCAGGAGCGATTTTTCTATTCTCTCCTCCTTTTTTCAGTCTGTCAGGAGAAATGTGCTGAATCTCACCTTGGAACTGTTTTGTCAATAAGGACTGGTTTGGGCCATCGGCCAGCAATGCCAGTGTGTGCTATCTTGCTGTAACAAATCCCCATGACTGATTGTTAAATAGATTTATTAAGTCACGATGGGTCCTTTTCTGTTGCACCCCTGATCTGTCATTAGTTTATTTTCCCAAGCAGTTCCTGTGCGCCAATCCAATCACTCACTTTTCCGTGAGAGAATTTGCAGCCTGAACATCATGGACTAGTTAAATCTGACCGACATCTTTACACCACGTCTTATCTGTGTTGTGAACTCTGTTACATGCATGACAGAAAGAGTATTCATGTTCCTATTCAGTACTCATGTATATAAGAATAAACTTGCATCTGAATTTATGTACAGATTTTGCACTGGTTGTCCCCCCCCCGTCATTTTTTTCAGCACTTGTAAATAAAAAAAGGCAAATTCATCTTGATGTGAAAGTTCTTTGTTCCAATTGCAAATTTAATACTACCACAAAAACTTATTCCAGTGGTTTAGGAGTATATGAACATAAATACCTCTCGCCCAAGCTAGAAAAGACAAACTCATATCTTGAAGTATAGCCTATGGGAGCAATTAGTAAGGACAAAATCTCTGCCCTGGTCATTTCCTTTCTAAAATTGCCTGTGTGAATGATGGTTGTATATCTGTTAGTCTGGCTACTGTGATGGGCTGGTGACTAGGCTCCAGCACTCCTGTGACCCTGAATAGGAATAAGCGGGTATAAGATGGAAAATTGCTATCAATATTGGAAAACAATACCCAACAATTCAGTTATCACAACTACACTGATGCACAAGACCTACAAGTAAAAAAAGGTATTTCCAATTCAGTAAATCACTATAAACTACTGCAAACATGAGTGTTACTAAGTAACGTTTTATTGCTTTGCTATTTTTGAAAAATAAAAAAAGGGGGGGCTGGGGGCTGGGGGCTATCACTGAGAACATCTTGGAAGTGATTTCGTAATGCATGACAACATTCTCTGAGAGGAAAGCTCCAGGGCAGAAAACAGCAGACAGCAGACACACTTTCCCCTTTTAACACCGCTGCTCTAGGCAGAACTGTATAATGACATTCAGATGAAACTCTTCATTGGTTACACAGGTTTTATTTGTTAATTCAGCATGGACAGTCAGGTTGGCAATTTTGCATGCACAATATAGCTTAGCTAATTAGGACTATGGGGTGTAAGTGTAGGACAGTTAGTTCAAAACATGCAGGTTGCATTACAATATGTATACTCTTTACAAAGGATGGTTTACCAGGAGGGAGCAATCCTGTTTTACAGCTATGTAGCAATTAGAAAAATAACTATTTACAAGATCTCCCTCATCCATTTGAAACAGCATTGATAGTAAATTAATACAAAAATACAACACCTGGACACATAATTAACATTTATACATTAATAGTGTTCATTGGGCCAGGCAGAGCGGCTACCTGTTGTACGCCCTCTCCTTCTTAGCCCTCTCCAAGGCCTTGTCCATGGTCTTCTCATTCTCGCCCCTACACTTGGGGCAGAACCACTTGCCCTTGGGCTTATGATGGAGCCCCACGCAGGAGAAGTGGAACCACTCAATGGGACATTCATCATTATCACAGCCAATCATCTCCCCGTAAGACACCTGCTCACACAGGCAATATGTTGGCTCATCAGGATCAATGGGCAGGTCCGGAGGGGACACCTCTCGCTCAGACTTTCCTTTTGACCTTTTCTTCTTCTTAGAGGATGTTTTGGCCCTCTTCTCCCTGGATGCCCCCACTCCTACATCCTCAGTGTGATCTAGACCCCCATAGCTTTCCCGATTTTCTCCGTTTTTCTGCCGTCTTGAGCGTTTCCCTCCAGCCTTGTCCCCACCACCTGAGCCTGGGGTAACCTCATCACGCCGCTTGTCGTGGTGACTTGCTTTGCCTGGAGTGATGCTGGCTGACGATGATGACATAATGGATGCTGCAGTGGTCGTCAGGGAGGTTGCCGCGGGGATGTGGCTCTCTGGGGTTTCCTGAGAGGAATGGAGGAGCTCAGAATGCCAATCCACCTGTCGTGTTCGGTTCTCCACCAGCTCCACCTAGAACAAAGGATCACGTTCAGATTTTATTACAGGGAGCCAAAGCAGAAGTTATGTCTTGTCTTATATCAGCTAAACAAAGCAATAGATTGTGAACTTTCGAGGGAAAAGGTTTGGGCACAAGATTGTGTACTTATAAGAGCAGTTACTGAACTACATTTCCCATGAAATTGTCTCTCTTCATCATGAAGAGCATATCAAAATTATTGTGCCGCTTTTTTCTGCTGGATGTACACTAGCCAAAGACCATAACTATCGCTAGCTATGAGACTGTCATGGTGCAATGTTAGCTTGCTAGTAAACCCATTAGCTAAGTGGGGTCTTGTTTTTTCCCCCAGACTGCCATCACTAATACATCAATTCAACAAGTCACACCGAGCTGGTGGTCTCACCTCACTGTAAACTTGGTTCTACCAAATAATTTTCCCGATCATTAGTCTCGACCAAACCTCTGAGTAAATGGAACCTATAATCCTCTAGTATGTAGCTAGACTATGTGGATACATTATCAACTGCTGGAGTTCTGAATAGGTAAAATTCCTGGTAATGGTTTCACTGAAACTCAAATCTGGGGGAAATGGAAACAGCAGCCAGTTCAACAGCTCGCACCCCTCTCATCCAAGGTTTTTCTTTACACACCATTTGACCAGCAATCTGGATCTTCTCATCTCCAAGCTCTTGGCTGCGGATCAGCACCCTCTGAATGGATAATTGAAGCCTACGCCGCTGGAGTGGGTCTGATTCTCGGCGATAGCGTTCGTAGGCATCATCAAGCTCCTTCAGAACATCTGCCAAAGGCGAAATAAAGGGGAAAAATGTCCAATACAAGTAATGACAAGAATATTGGAATAAATTCAATAAGGAATGCAAGATATTCTCACAAAGTGTGTACAGGCTAAACTTAGATTCTTTCACCAGCAGCTTAATACTTCCCATAACAGATCACTTCCTTTAGTTTTGATAAGTTGGGGTGAAGAGTGCATTCTGAAGCCTTGGTATTTAATGAACGAACAAATTGTGCTAGGTGATTCATCATGGCACTACTCATCTGTCAGATGCCATCTCTGACAGTGTAAAAATACAGACAATGTCTCACTTCTGTCACTTTGACTATTGAATGCAGCGATGTCAAATAAATCCATGTGTATTTTTCATAATCTGTTCATAAATCAACTGATTAACAACCTGGCAGAAGGCACAAAACATCACAACAGATGATTTCTTGCAGCTTTTTTTGCAGTCTGTTTTTTCTTTTTTTAAACACAAAGTTTAAAACTATAGAATCAAATTTTCTTGGAGAGATCACAGTATCATAATAAATTATCTATACTAAATAGTTCTTAATGTGTCACTTTATTTAAATAAATGTAAAAACATGTTGAGTGTTGACATAATTACTGAAGTATCATTTGTTACTGATGTTTCAGTAATCTGCTTGGTATAGTTTTGAAGCATAAAGAGTTGGGAGATTGAGGTTTACCTTGATATTTTGCATCAATTTCTTTCATGAGGGACACACTCCTTTGCAAATCGAAAGGCAACGATTCCACCAGATCCAAATATTCTTCAACATAATTTGCAACATGGCTTGGGTCACCATTGGTCGGGTTCAACATTGTTGACCTGTCTTTATTACAGGAAACCCCCCCCCCCACTGTACCTGTGAACAACAACAACAACAAAAAAAGATTACAAAAATACCCTGTTGAAGAATCAGCAACTATAACATTAGAACTTCTTGAGTGCCAGTTCACTCATGAAGCTGTTGTGCACTACAACTATGCTGTGCCCATCATGCCATCAGGGTAAGAGGTTAGTTTGATTTAAGAGATTAAGAGATATTACTACATTACCAAGTACCAGGGAGGTGGAAAATATGAGCAACAACGCACCATGAGTAATACATTGGAATTGATAGGAAACTTGAGAATATCCTCTGTGCAGCCCAGCATCCCCTGGCAAAGCGACTGTGTTTGAATAGAAAACAGCTCTGCCACACCTCCATGTGTTTACCAAAGGAGCGTGTTACAGAGCTTCTCGACAACCACTTGCAGCAGACGTCGTCCATGCACCATCCATTTTGTCCCATCTCCTGTAATCAACTGGATCCACACTACCTAGATTTTTTACAAGAAGCAGTTTTCCAGTTTGATCTGAAATCAGCCTGGAGAGACCCCCTGTATTGGTCAAAACGTGGAAGGGGGAGGGGGCAACTGATCTGCAGTTAGTACTCGTGAAAATGGCTACGTGTACTACGGAGAAATCTACCAGGAGACAGTTTGTGACATGACAAAAGTGCTCATTAAAGACTAAGATAAATAAAGTGCGCGGTGTTTTCACGTAAGATGGCATGTGGCTTTGAAGTGGTGGATATTTAATTGCAGTTCTGGGTCCCCAGCCACGTCTTCGCCACGATGGACGTTGACGTGTAAACTCACTACCCGAGACACACAGATTAAAATTAGCTAGATTTTCCAGAAAAGCTAACTCGTATATGGACCCGTGATAGACTTAACACACTATCGTTAGATGATCACCCACAAACAATTTCACGTTGCTTGAATAGTCGTTTCAGTAGCTAGCCCACCTGACTTAAGCCAGCGTAACGTGCTAGGCAACCTTAGGTAACTTTTTCCTTTATTGCTATTATATTTCAAACAGGCTACCCTGTGTAGTACACACCATGAAGTATTAAGTGTTTACTTGCAGCTGGCTTTATTCGATGGTTGACTTGCTAACCGTCCCAATTTCCCAACGTTAACATTAGGTTAATGGCCATTTCATTCAGCCACAACGGAGACAATGTCATGCAACAAGGTAGCGTTACAAATACAACTTGGCTTGCAAAATCATTGCCAAGAATAGTATTAACAATCACAGTGGCGTTTTATGCCCGCTCGTTATCCCATGGTATTATTTATTCAAGCATTACAGTCCGCTAAGTGTGCTGCTGTTAGCTTACACTGCCTCGCTAACGTTAGCGTCAGTCGCAGCAAGACAAACGTCTGAGAGCACTAAACCTGGCTAGCTAGTAGCTAAGTTAAGTGAAAACTTTACCTGTATGGATACTCGTGGTTTCTTCTGTGTTCCGTAACATATGACAGTCAGTGATATTGGTTTAGCGTTTCCAGCGTTAGGCCGGCGTATGGAATAATGTACTGTAAGCTCTTACTAGCTCACCAGCAGCTAACGTTAGCTGATAGCTGAACAAATCTGTTCGGTTGTGCGCATGCACTTGGCAGCTATAGCAACAGTAGTTATTGAGTGCATGCATTCAACGAATATTAATGTATAATTTTTACTTTACTGTACAGAATTTATTTCAGGTGATCTTATAATTGCTGTGACCACGCATGTAACTGGTCAGTTAAAGCCAAATTAACCCCGAAGTTTCCTTTGGCACGCAGCTTCTTGTTCAGGATCCAGGGCAGTAGTTGGGGTTAGCGAATGACTAAGTCAACACTGCCACCTTGTGGCGATAAAGGCATATGATTTTATACCGGTTTCAAGAATTCATTCAAATTGCTCACACAAAATCAAATGTATGTATTCTTTATTTGAAACAGCGTTTATGGTTTATTGAGCCCCAATTTATCTTCCCATCTCAATCTCTTGGGTAGGCTGTACTGGCCTCAACATCTTTAATGGATGACTAAATCATGTCCAAAAATTGATGAAATTGGTGTCTTGGTTTGTTGTATGGATAGTGTCATACACCACAAACATGTCAGTAGCTCCATATAAATATGATCTTTACATTTTTTGCATTGTATTGTGAGTACTATGTTGGAGGGTCTAGTTGTCCATTAAAACTCTGCCTGGTGAGAACATTTCCCACTAGACCAGCCACAGACTCAAGTGTTTCTATCCCTGCCTGAAAAAATTGTGTTTTTGATGAGTGTCTGTATGAATGTAAAACTGAGTATGTATAGGATTATAAACAACATTTTACAATTTGGATTTCAGATGGTAGTTTTAGCTTTCAAAGAGCTTTTTGAAGGCTGAGCCAATCTCCTGGATCATGTCTGATGTGGTGGTGGATCTGCCGTGTCGGTGAAATGCTTGACTGTTGCACTGTCTGGTAAGAGAACAGGCCCCAAATGCTGCCACCATTGATGGATTCACACTGAGGGAGGATAAGACAGGCTTACTGATATTATAAGGAAACATACCAACCACAAAACGTTATCTAAGGGTGCTATGTAATAGTGTCTCTGTAAACACATTGCTCAAACAGCCCATCATGTCCGTACCTTTTGACCACTCCTGCAGAGGAAGCATAGGCCCAGTGTGCCAGCACACCCATAGATCCCGACAGGAGATCCCCTTGTCCGCCACATCTCCTCCCGCTGCCCTCAATATTGCATGAGATCACTGAAACCAAGAGGACACTACTAGAGATCTGTGGATGTGTGTGGTTGAAATGTCTGCATGGCACAGTTCCAAAAGCAAGAGGGTTACGGTGTGGGTGAGAATAAACCCCTCTCAGTAATGTTTTTACACTGATGCAAACGGTGAATCAGAGTTTAACGTATGTGCTATAAAGATGTGCGCCTGCATGGGGTTGATACTAACCCTTGCTGCCGTCCGTAATAAGATCCTTTTCCCCTTTTAGCACCACAGTGAGGTTGCCCATAGCTACACTGAGCTGCATGGCACTGCGTTGATGATCACTGCTGTCCATAGGCTCATGGTGCTGAGACAGACAGGATAGACATACACGTATACATAAATCAACACAAACGTAGTCATTGTTGTATTGTGAATGCAGAATGTTACGGTAACAATTGGTTATTGATTGAACTGCACCCAGAGACCCACCAGTGCCTCATACAGTCGGGTGAACTCCATGAAGTTGGGTGTAAGGATGCCCTTCTGGTACCCTTGAATGACTGACGGCTGCTGTGAGACTAGCCATAATCCGTCCTGTTGAAAACAAACCACACACGCAATTAGTGAATACAATATGTCTGCCGACGGCTAGTACTTTATTTATCATGACAAGTACTCACTGCATCAATGACTATAGGAATATTTCTTGCTTTAGACTTCTCTATCACCTCCTAAAAGAGAAAAAAAACAGTATTATTTAGATATATTGTAAATTAAAATGCCATTCAAAAGAAAAATACTTGTACTATACATAGGTACTAAACTGCTATTTCCCATCCACCCCAATTGAGATGTTGTAGATTCGCCCTTTTTGCCCAAATTAAATTCTGGTGTTGGGTATGGACACTCTCCGTCCAGAGGAAACTGGAGCATTAGATCTTTTGCCTCTCTCGTCCCTTTGGTGTGAAGCGATCGCAGACCGGCCGGTTGGTAAACATGAGCGTGCTGAGTGCAGTTTAGTGATGTCACGCTACATGATTTCTGTTTTGAAGTTACCTCTCTCTGCAATTTGGAGCCGCCAACATACGAAGTAGCCTAGTTCGGCTCATTGCATTGCATCTGGTAAAGAACTGTTGAAAATGTGTAGTTTGAGTGTGGACAAGAGGATGGTCTGAGTGACTAGGTGAGTGTAGGTATATTACACATGCCTTGGCTGTTTTCAGTAGTGCGTCTTCTCTCCCTAGCCCTGGTCCCACCACAAGGCTGTGCAGTCTTGGGAGCCATTTCTCTATCTCTTCCACTGCATTAGGGCTGTCCCTTGACACACACACACACACACACACACACACACACACACACACACCCACACCCACACACACACACACACACACACACACACACACACACACACCCACACGCACACGCACACAGAGCGTGTTTGCATGCACACAGTATTAGCGATAATAGCTCATATGCTGGTTAAGCTCTCATTCGGAAAAGCTATTTATATGCATGTCCATGCCCTGCACATCAATAATCCTGGTTTACATAGATAAAGGCTTTTATGAATGTTACCATGGCAACTGAACGCTCGCACACACCGCGAAAACCAACAGGAAACAGGATAAGGTGTACATGCCTTAATATCTCAAATTATTAGTATATCCCAGGTTTCCAACAAAAGAGCTTCACTACGTTATTGTAAGTGGGATATAATGTCTGCTCAAACTCAAACTAAACTAATATTTGAGTAGCCCAAATAAGAGCATCATATTGGTGTGTATATTAAGAGACTCAGTATTCCTCTATCAAAGATCAGATTACCAAAAATATAAAGAATTTCTCATAACAGACATGGTGGCCTCAGAACGGTACTATATTGGTACTATGTTATTCAATGTGTACTTACAGAACAGGATGAACTATGAGCTCAGGGCTGTATGATTTGATGACAGTGGCAGCATCCCTGGTGCAGAATACATGAGACAGGTCAGCCCCCTAGAGAGAGCGAAGATGCACTGTCACTGTGCCATCATCGGACTGAAGCCACACAGATGATGGGCAACATTAATGACAGATGTATCAGCAAGCTTTAAAATACTGTTTGTTTACCACTTTCAGTGCAGAGATGGCAGCGAAGTATGGCGCTCCTGTATACCTTTACATGATATTCAGAGAAAAGATGGGAAGAATTATGAGGAAAGAATCCACGGAGAAACAAAAACTTAGCGGGATGCAAAGTGTTGTTTAGTAAATGATGCGGTTTATATTGTAAATCAAATCAGAGGGTGGTTTTGCACAGCGTACTCTTGGCATCCTCCAATGATCCCAATTCGTCCGTCTTGTCCCTTGTGCTTTTTAGATGTCAATGGCGGGACAACGCTCTTTACCAGTGAAAGGACATCATCATCCATGCCTCTGTGTGACGTGGACCCAAAGCTGTAGTAGCGTTCAAACACTGGGGAAATAAACAAGGTGGGGGTTAGGGAATTAAAAGTGTGGAAGCCTGGTTTAGCCGGCATCAGTCTGTTTTACCATTCCTCCCTCATCGGCAAGACACTACAAGAGTTGGACCAGATATACAACTAGCATAGATCATCTGAACCTGGAGGACAAATTCACAAACCACCTAACTCCTATATAATTTAGGTGTATATAATTGAGCCCTGTCATGATTGTGGATACGTCTTCCATTTCCTCTTTCTCTTCACACATTCCACCTTGAGGCGCCACACGTGACACCGCAGCTAATACCTAATGTCTGGGGGATCTTGGTTCGACAGCTGACTTTGTTGGTTGAAAAAGTCCGCCTGTGGTGAAGGACGTCTGGGATGACTGGATTGGACACGTGTACATGTGGGGGAGGCACCGGAGTTCACAGGGCCACAGGCAGGTGGTGCAGTTCTGGAGGAAGCCGCTGAAGAGACGGGGCTGGCAGAGGAGATGCTGGAGAACATCTGACCCAGCATCTGGAGCATATGCAGTTCCCTGGCATGTTCGGCCTCTCTCCGACGGTCCTCTGCCTGCAGGCGCTGCTCCTCCATGCGGTAGAAGCTCTCCTCAGCCTGGGCGCTCTGCTCCAGGAACTGCTCCATCAGCTTCTCCATGGGGAAGTTAGCGCGCCGCTTCCTTGGCCGTTTAGGCCTGCTGGATGATAAATTACTGGCTGGATGGCAGCTGTTATTTGGTCTTACTGAAGTGCCTGAAGTGGAAGGAAGTGAGACATTATAAGATGCCTTGGTTATTCATCATAATAGCACGAAAAAATATTGCATCTATCTAATATAGAGGAATTTGTGCATGTGGACAAGGAATGTCTACTTACTGTTATTGCCCACTGTCACTTTCACAGGAATAGGAATGGGAACAGCTGGGTACTCCAACTTCACTTCAGTCTCTGCAAGAATAGGACATTCCCCCATGCCCTCTGAGTATGCATCCTGAGCATCTTCTCCATCCTCTTCCACGCCATCCGCCGTCTCGTCACCACCCGCCCCGCTGTCAATCAACTCCTGGGGGTCGATGGCGGGTCGGTTGCTCAAAATCCTCTCCATTGTGTCGTAAAACTTGCAGATCTTATGATACTGGCCGTTGTTCCGTAGATTGCCTTCCTTCGCCAACAAGTATTGCCTCTTGAGGCTTTTAATCCGCACCCTGCATTGCTCCGGTGTCCGTTCAAAGCCCATCGCCCCCAGCCTCCGGGCAACATCGCGGTAGACGAAGCTGTTTCGGAAGTTTCCGTCCAGCGCCGCCTGGATATCCTGCTCCCCCCAGATGTTCAGTAGGGTTCGCGTCTCTACATCCGACCACAAAAAGCCCCGCGTTGTGTTGGCATGCATAGCTGGTCCAAGCAAGCTTGCTTACAGAGTAACCTCCAACACAAGGAGCTGGATGGAGGTGTTAACACTGCGGATTATGATGGACGTCTGGTCTGGCTCTTTGGTCCGGGCTGCATCGAAGCCACGGGGCGCCGTTATCCCAAACAACGTCAACAGCAACGGGTCGTTCAGCTTAGTGCTTTCAGTTTTAAACTCCGGGACCACTACAATAGCTTGTTTACAGCACCTCTTCGTACGCTAGCCTTAACCTAAACCTGTGTCCAGTATATTCATCCTCTATGTCGTTGACAGAATTCGTAGTTTACTAGATTTCCTGGAATAAACTGGCTGTGGATCAGCTTTCTCACCCCTTTCACAACCTTAAGCATCGCTGGGGAAATCGCAAAACTGACCTCTGATCAGTCCTCTGAGGGTAACGTCACCTTTCCCCGCCTGCCTCACCACCCACGCTAGGTGTCTGCGGGGTCCTAGCCATAGACATATATGGTCCTAGCTACCTTCAGTCTCCAACCTGGCAACACTTTGGGCACCGATTGTATGGTGACACACTGACACACTAGGGGCACTCAGGTGGTCTCTATAACGAAGTCTACAACCAGTGTCACGGAATTGACTTCGATAATGCTGCTTTCACTTTACCTTTCCCGTTCAGACAGACCAGTGTTACGACAATCGACAGCGTAACTGTGATAAAGCAAAAGGACGCCATCTGAGTCTCTCGCGACATCTGCCATTCACTCTCTGCTCTAATTCTGTGTCTCGCCGAAAATGCAGTGGCCAGAGAGGAAGCCTTGTACGCAATTCTTACCTAAACTGGAATTGCGTCTCAACGCTGAGAGCAGCTCAAAAATATTCTTGATCATGAGTTGCTCTGATCAGTACAGAACAGGAAGAACGCTTGTGCTGCCTTCAAATGCTCCCCGTAAACTCATACTTCACAAGTTGTCGCGCATTCAAGTTATTTTGGTTAGAAAATATAACAAAATTGATGAAAAAGAGGAGAAGATTTGCATGTAATACGTGTTTTAACTGACGTTTTAGCCGCACACTGTTATATGTGTGTGGCAACTAAAGAGTGAAAATAGAAACATACGACCATACTTATGATTTACATAAAATGCCAAACGACAACACAATAATAATAAAATGCACTACGTTTGCCATCAGTTGTTGACATTGCTCCATGCTCACTGCCCCGTAAACGTCACAGCTCGGCGACTCAGGTATCATTGAAACCATTTTGTTGGGTCGTTCGTGTAGGTTCAATCGGTAATTATAAGGTTTACGACAATACACGAAGGCAGCACAAGTTGATCTAAACTGGAATCTAATTGGTTGGAGCTGTTAAAGGTATACTGACACGCTTAAAGTCCAGAAGCAACACAATCTGGATAAAGGTTAAATTAGACTTGTATCACACAGGCTAATACATACTGCTTTGAGTAAACGAGCGATCTACTTTATCTTGATATCTTGACATAGCTCACATTCAATTAATGTTTTACCTCTTTGGCTTGTTCAAAAATATTTCACCTGTATTTGAGAAACACAGCCTTAGTTGAAAGAGACCCATGGTAATTCATGAGTTGCGTTTTATCAATATAGAAAGTGTTTCAACAACGGGGTGGGTCCATCTCAAGTGTGAAACGTAATATCCGCCCACCGGGGCGATCCGTTGTAGCAAATCAGGCGTAACTTTTTTTTCTACCTACAGCTTTGGCTTCACCTACTTCCTGTTTTATCTCATTTACTTATTGAAGTTCAGACAACAGATCAGATACTTTGGACGTGACTGACAGCGAGCCTACACTAGCGAGTTGCATGGCCACCACCCTCATGTTCACTCGTAGAATGGCGTATCTCAAACACTATGTGCTTTTTTTCTGACGGGAACTCGCCAACAAACTCAAGTTAAATTGACCAGCTGGATTGTTTCCCGTCAACACTCCAAAGAAAGAGGTCTCCCGTGGCGCGACACGACTCGGCACCATGCCCGAGGTGTCGAAGATGAAGAAGCCCGACGTCAAGGTTGTAATCCTGGGAGACATGAACGTGGGAAAGACGTCTCTGCTCCACAGGTACACGGAGAGGAAGTTCAAAGACACCATCAGCACCGTCGGAGGAGCGTTTTTTCTCAAACAGTGGGGACCCTACAATATCTCAATATGGGATACCGCTGGTAATACTATATTCATGTCATTTATTATATTTTTCATTATATTTATCATTTTATTTCAAAGTCACTCAAATCACCCTGTCTCTTTCCCTGTATGAACTTTGTTTACCTGATCCCGCGTGATCCCGCCACCTGAGGCAACCATTGGCATGTGACTGTTTATTTCAGGCCAGTTCTTGTGTATAGAGGCAGACTATCTCCTGAAAACCATGCACATTGTTGAAACTCTTACAATTACATCTAACTACAGAATCTGATATCCAGTCCTTAGTTCTGATTGGCCGAGACGCGTTCGAAGCAGTTGTAAACTACCCAATAAACGCACACCTGTGACCGCATCACTGGTGATCCAAGTGCTACACTGCTTACCTGAGAAATAACATTTAGCTATTGAATATTAAATCATCATTGATTGAAATTAAAACCTCTACTGAACATTTGCGTTTTAATACAATGATGTCACTGCCGTTTTATCAAAGCAATAAGCCCAGACGCCGTGTCTACAACAACCTCTTAGCTGCTGTAGAATCACCGACAAATCATATTCGTGGCTTATTTCTTAATAATATTCGCTTAACTGAGATAGCGGCTGTAAATGACAAAGCTGTTAACATGTGTGAGAAAAGATGTCCGCCTCAAAGTCTGTGGTAACTACTTAACCCACAGTGGAAGGCCCCCAAACAAACGAAGGCAATGTAGATGAATAGCTCCATTCGAAGAGTTGGTTAAACTTGAATGAGCATACTTGACATAGCAACAAATCAAACAGATACCTATCAGAAAACGTGACATAGTTGGTCCGCATGAACTTAATATTTTGTTGACAGAAGTTATGCAACAGTAAGTCATACAGGCTATCTTAAAAATGTGCCATTGATACAATTACATTGAGAGCAGACTCTGGTCTGCACTGTACCTGGCAGAACTTCACATAGCAAGCGAAGCGTGGGACCCCTACCCCATGATATCTCTGGTCAGTTCAGAGATGTTACTCATTTTGGAAATGCCCGGTGTGCATCCCATATTGTTGGATGTATAGGATGACCTCCAACCATTTTCATGCACATGGTCCATTTAACAGGGTCTAAGTGTTTAGATTGTTTCTGTTTAATTCTCATCTATACCGGCAAGTTCATCACAAATGTATCATTATTTTCAGCGCTAACCTTTATGAAGTTAAACAGAGCTAAAATGACGCTCAAAATACATTAATACATACAAGATTAGAACATAAGTAATAAGGTGACAATAGTCTTCGGCTAAGCGAATCAGGAGGCATGGGAGAAACACATGCACTGATCAGTTAACTTGCCCTTCAGCACAAATGTGTCCAGTACCAACACTGACGTAGGGCGGTGCTTTCTCCAAATGCTCAATGACTCAAAACCACAGATTACAACAATAAGTATGAATGGGTCAGCAGTGATAAAGTGTAGAGAAGAGGTCAATCCAGTTAGTTGCCCTGTGGTTGATCTTCACAGGCCACAACTAAGAGTATTGTTGATATGTTTAGGAATATTCTATGGTTCCCTGACAAATTAGACCACAACAGAAATGGAGAGTATTGTTCATAGATAGATAGATAGATAGATAGATAGATAGATAGATAGATAGATAGATAGATAGATACTTTATTGATCCCTGGGGGGAAATTCTGGGGTTGCAGCAGCATGACAGTATCAGTGAAGACGTGCCATTGTGTGAACTTCGTAGTTCTCCAGACTTACCCAATTTTTGGAATCCCAGGATTGCAGAACTGTATTGTAACTATTGCAAAAGGGTTTTTTGCAGTCATATTGACCTCACGTTAACCACATCACGAGGCTCTATCTCAGTAGAGCGAACCCCTAAGGATCATAGTCTGACAATGTAAGATTTTGTTTTCAGAGTACCATGGTTTTTCAGGGGTCATGATGGGGTGTTTGTCCCACTACTACTATTATCCTACTATCATTCAGTAAAAATGAAGTAGTATGCGTTGGTGTACTACAAAGATAAGAAACCACCAAGTCACCATATAGCACTTCCTGTCTGTGCTCCAAATCGCCATGACCTCTAAACAGGATGCTGTTGCGCTATTTTCTTTGGTTACTGGGTTAAAGAAACACTAGCTCAGTGCTGAGTCATTTGAAGGCAGTTGGAGTACAGAATTTGAAGCAATGGGAGAGTGGCCATTATTTTGGCCATTTTTTTTTCTTCTGCCCAACACATTCAAAATGAAGTATGTAGTGCTCACTTTCCCACCCATATGATCTCTTTGGTTGGACTTGATGATTATTTTCAAAGATCCAGGAGTTTCAGCGGCCTGCCCTGTTCCTCTTATCAGTCACATGACATGGCTATTGTAGGAAGACTGGTGGAGAGAAGCATGACTCCACATGCTTTAACGTCTCTTACTCTTTCACATACTTGCATGCTACAGTAGGACAGTCGATGCATCTCCAGTGTTGGCAGAGAACTTTCTCAGATCCTTAACAAAATGTAATTTCTTTGTTTTCCTGTTTGAGACCATTTCAAACCATGACTCCAAAAGGTTTCCTTCACATATCGGAGACAAGTGATCAAAGAAATGCTGAATTTCTTTACATTTTGCTGCTGCGGTTGATGTAATAAACAAGGGGAACAAAGACCTCTTGTGTACCCTATATTAACAAAAATGTGTGACAGTCTGACAGATTATTCACACACTGTGCCCTCAAGAGCCCTGCATATTTCAACAACAAAGGTTGTCTTTGTTTTCCATCTGCTGACTGTCTCACTACTTTTCTATCTCAATCTCTCTTTTGTAGCAACTCCTTCTCTTCTGCTCTTTGGCGATAGATTGATTACCCATGGTTTTGTAGCTGTGTGGGTTTGAGTGGGTGGTTTTCCCACAGTCCCTCGGACAATGTTGTTGATATCCACCTGTCCTTCCAGGCCGTGAGCAGTTCCACGGGTTGGGCTCCATGTACTGCCGAGGTGCAGCAGCCGTCATCCTCACTTACGACGTCACCAACTGGCAGAGCCTAGCTGAGCTGGAGGAGCGCTTCCTGTCCCTGACTGATACCGCCAACCATGACTGCATTTACGCCATAGTAGGCAACAAGGCCGATCTCACGGACCCTAAAGCCCAGCTGGCTCAGGGCTGCGATGGAGTCACAGAGGACCCAGAGGGCGAGGAGGACAGGACGGGGCCAGAGGTCCCGTCTGCCTGCCCCACACCCCCGGCGTCCCCGACCTCCCTCTCTGGCATGATGGTTCACAAACAGGTGAACCACGAGGACGCAGCGGCTCTGTATGGGAGAGTACTGCGCTATAAGGGCCTGGAGGAAAAGAGCAGCCTGCCCGCGGAGAAGATGTGCTTTGAGACGAGCGCCAAGACTGGGTACAACGTGGACATACTGTTTGAGGCGCTTTTCGACCTGGTGCTGCCTTCCATCCTGAGGCAGAGGAATGAGAACCAGGGGTCCCCTACAGTGGACCTGGAGGAGTACAGAGGGTCCAACGGCAAGCGGGCCAAAGCTGCCTGCTGCTAGGGCGTACCAAACAGGGGCTGCCACTAACGGACAAGCAACAAGTTGGTCTGAGCACCAAAGAGAGACTGAGATGCTGCTGCCTAGTTGCCTTGTGCTGAGATCTGCCTGGTAACACACACATACTCACACGGGCACACACACTTGATGCTGTTAGACCGAGCGGAAAAGCAACTTTGTTTCTTAATGCTCAATGATATTATGAGGGTTTATGTGTTAAGGGACACAATTGAGTTATTCGACACATTAAAACTTTCCGTTCGAAGGACTGAAACTGCACTTAGCACCCAAAGAGGTCTATGAGCCAACAGACTGATAATATACTCTAATGATACACATTATAAGTCAATCACTGCTATTTGTTCATGTTGGGGAATGACTGCCACAGATTTCATTGTTCAACAGCACTAATTGTTAGTTGGAGGGCACGTTGCACTGTGTGTTTACAGTCTTAAGGATTTTATGATTCATAAAAATCACACTTCTGTTTGATCTTATGTTCTGTTACCAGCATTGATTTTTTTTGATTTTTGTTTTACATTTCATTTCCACATGATCTGAACTATCTAATAAGTGTAAATGCATTGAACGTCACTTTGTAAATACCCCTGTTAAATTTTTTAGAGATGCTATGACAATAAAGATGTTTATTTTGAAATCCATGTAATTTAGTTTGTCTGGCATGTGATATTAGGATAAAGGGTACAGAAGTAGTAAATGAAACGAAATATAAACAAACCACATTTAATCTATTTTTCAATTACAATGCAACAAAATTGTCACTTTGTGGAAATGATCATAATTACATTGAACCCAATCGTCTGAATTTACTCCCTAATTAAATAGTTGAATTTCCAAAACAATGTGTTCAGGCGGGAGTGGCAGATTTGACCTACTTTCTAATTGTGTGAAAGAAAAGCTCTCAACCAGGACCGCTGACCAAAGCAAAGATTTGATAAGATCAAATCTCTGGATCCAACCTTTGAGCCGAGCTGTTTACATTCTGTACTGTTGGCAGCTTAGGGCGGTTAAAGCATTAGTAGGAGTTGGTAAAGGGGAAAAATGATAGTGTGACATGGGTAGAATTAGAAAAAAATATATATTTTAAAGCTCTGAGGGGGGAAAGTCAAGTTCATTCAGCATATATAAATACAGGGAAGAGAATCAGTGCATTGTGTGTGATCAAATGGTATAAGAATGAATAACTACAAGATATACACAATTCAGAGATACAAGAACTTGAAATGAGGATGTCATTCTTTAAAAAAAATGTTAGGTTTTGTAAAAACATTGGAAGGAAAGTGGAATAATACTGTCAAGACCTCAAGCCAGACATTGGATGAGAAGCAGTGTTAGTGGCGTTGCTGGGCTGTACACCCCTGGACATATTTAGAGAAGTACTAACTGAAGCAGTGCATACACACGGGCGTCTTTGGTTCAGCTGTAGTGTACGGTCTCTGATCTGTTAACACGATGTAGCTGAGGTAATAAGTTAGAGTAAGCACCATTCCAAATATAACATAAAAATACACGTTTCCATACTGCTGCTGACGTCACGATGGGGTTTCTATTCTACTTCTCATCAACAGTGGGGCGTTTCACTCGTAGCTCTGGGAGCATCGCACAGTCAGTCCATCTCTAAGCCTGAGCTTTGTGGTCCAGGGAAAACGTTTTCCATTTACACTGATCTAAGGTCAGTATTTCAGATTCCCCTCTGTTGCGCTGGTTTAGTATATGGACAGAGAAAGACGACACTAGATCATTGTCAATGGAACAACTTCTTCCTGTTCGTTAATGAAGACACTGAGTCAAAGGTGAGTTGGGAAGTCTGGCTCACAGGTTCTTCATGCAGACCTGGCAGCGGCTGATGCGTGACAGGAGCTGGCTTTCTTTGAGGGTCTCTGATGGAGGCTCACTCTGGAATGACTGATCTATGGAGGTCAGCCAGAAGCTGTACTTGTTAGCAAAGTAGTGGCAAGTGCCCTTGGCCCCGTTGCACTCGATAAATGGCGTCGAACGGAAGTCTTCCAGGCAGGAGCCAGGCGATGACAGGGACTGACCTCCCCCTTCATCTCCTGCTGCCGTGTGCTGCGGGGACAGAGAAGAAGACATGTGGTCGGTGAGGTCAAATAACCACCACAGTGTCCTGTATTTAAAGGTGCTACGTTAACGTCAATAAATGACCACGTTAATGTTGAGACGTTAGTATAATTACTGTAAACAAACAAGACCATTTCTGAGACGACATGTAGCCTTTACTTTTTAATGCGGCTACACTGCATTTTACATTGTGTGACACCGGGTCGAATTTCACAGGAAATCTGCTGGATTACTTTACAGCACAGACAGATATTCCTTTACTAAATGGGAAGAGGGCAGTTGTTCTTACAGCATGAGTCAAGCTTTTCACAATGGCAGATGGTGGATTAAGTGAAAGGTCTGGGAAAATCACTCCCAACATGTTTATCCTCTTCAGTAAAGGGATGTGAGTGAGATGCCACTCGTCTCTGTCACAGTCTCCTTTGTTTACAGAAATGATACCAAGGTACCAGAATTAATCTGACAATGACATATTGATGTTTAAAAATGCTACACATTTAATTTGACTTTTTCACAGCAGCACTTACAGTAACACTTCAGGTTCATAATGACTTCCTTGATCCAACAGGAAGAACAGAACTCACCATGAGGAAGGAGTAGCCAATCCACAGGCTGCGCCAGCCCGCAGGGCACTGAGGGATGGTGATATCCTGGCTGTGGACTGCTATGGCAACAGATGGAGCCTCGCACACCGTGCAGCGGCTGATATATGGTTTGATCTCTCCCTTTTCTACGGGCATCATAGGAAGAGATGCAGTTGTTGACAGCCAGTAAGACTTATCGTTTCTGCTGGCATAGTAGCATATATCTCCGGGGTTGCAGTACAGGAAGGGCATGGTGTTGAATCGTGGGAGGCAAGAACCAGCCAGTCCTGAAAAAAGGCAAGTCAACCAACCAAATTATACTTTGCAATACCCACATGCATTGCACAAAAAGGCACAACAGGGAAACAAACAAGCCTGACTACTTGCTCTAGTTTTAAAATTCCACACATTTATTTAAAGATGGTCAAATTTAAGGCATGAAGCGTTAAAATCAAACAATCTCTGTGCAGAGGCACAGAGATAATTGATCCAATTACAGACAAAATCAGATGACATTCATCAATCATTCATTGCTTAGAAATCAATGTTAAAAGCAGGGCAGAATTGGCATGCACAAACAGAATGAGAGTATGGAAGAACAAGCAGGGGAAAGGAAGTTATCACAGAGGAGGATGTTGCTTGCTGTGCCACAGTAGACAGTCAGAAGACTTTGACAGGGATGGGAGATTATAGCTGCTACTTTCATGAGCAAATCTGCCTGTCAGTGTGAACTTTCAGGTCCTCTCTTTCTTTCAGCCTGTTATAAATGCCAATGCAGCTCTACTTGAAATGTGAAATTTTAAGTTAGTAGCTATAGTTTTTATTTTAACGCAATAGGAAGCAGACAACAAATCAGCCTAGGGAAATTATGGACATTGGCGGGTCTGAATGCTCCCAAATTGGATTTTGCCCGCATTATGATCCAATGAGCCTGATCCCTTTGGGATGTGGTCTGGCTCAGCGGATCACAATGCGAGAAAAATCCGATTTGAAAACATTCACAGACCTGCCCAGTTAATGCGTCCTGGCATGATAGGATTATAAAAGTTGTGTTGAAAAGTGTAAAGTGTAACCGTGGCATATGTCCAGACAATAGAATGACAACACCGAATATGTATTTTTCCTTATTTGTAATACATCAAACTTAATTGACCTCTGGACAAAATCTTTTTCGTACTAACCTAGAACAACCTTGTCGTTCCCACTCGATTTTTCACGCTGACTTACCGAGATCCTGGTTGTGGGCCTTTTCCTGGCCCTCAAAGTACAGCAGGCTGTACCCGTCCCACAGTTTCGACATGCCCACAGGGCACATGGACGTCTGCTCTGACTGGCTGTGTTTCACCAGCAGGTAACCCACACTGACGCTGCGGCCAGGCATACCAGGTAACCCAGGGATACCAGAGTTACCACGGCGACCTACGGAGTCACAAAGTGGATGTTTTGTACTCAGAATTGTCTTTTGCAAAATAAACAAATATATCCTCAATTATGTGTATTCTAATACATATAATATCATGTTACATAAGTAGATGTTACAATGTGAAAACAGGATGCTTACATATATGTTACCTAATGCTTTCATAACGGCCCTCATGCCCTGGCATCCCCTTCACTAAGCTAAGACCTGCTCTCTGTGGATAACTTTCAGTTCTAAGTCCTTAGTGGTTTATTCATTGAAACAACTCTCACTAAAATAATGATCAAACCCCCTTGGTAACTGGCTCCCTCTTCCTAAATCCTTTAATCCAGGCTTGGTTTCCTCAATCCTAAATTGACCCACAGTATCAGACGTACCTTCCATGCCTTGCAGTCCGGGGTGGCCCATTTGTCCAACCTCTCCACGGAATCCAGGGGTACCTGGTGTACCACCAATCCCAGGCATGCCCTTGTGCCCCCTGGGTCCCATGAAACCTGTACAGTAAGGGGTTTTCATTACGTGATGGTATAGGACAATTCAGTGAGAAATATCAATAAAATAGCAAACATTATACACATACAGGCACACAAACATGCACACATACATATACACTTGAATTATGAGACCTAATCTTAAACTGTGATGAAAAGAAATGGCTTCAATCTGCTTTTGAAAGAGTTCAATGTTAAAGCATCTCCCAGGTCCTCAGGCAGGGAATTCCTTCTGCTTGGAGCATAAAACAGAAAGCAGCTTCCCTAGATTTAGAATATATCCGTGGAATGGATGAAAGGCTGTTGCCTGCGGACCTGAGAGTTTCTTGCTGGTTCATATCGGATAAGCATGTCTTTTATATACTTTGGTAAAGGCCATTTAAGAACAATGTTTTATAAGAACAACTAACCTGGATCTCCAGGGAGTCCCTGTGGCCCTACTTCCCCTCGGATTCCCTCTGGTCCTCGGATACCATGGGGTCCTGAAGGGCCCCTCTCCCCTGGAACTCTGGGGGGGAGTGCAGGAGGACCCTGGCTGCCCGGGGCCCCAGTAGAGCCTGCAGAAGGGATGGATCATGTGATGAGCGGGATATTAAGGCAGACTGGGATATCTGCCACAGAGACACTATAGAAAAGGACTATAGTCCCCAGCTGATAACAGCCAGTCGGCCATGTTGCCCCAGCTGAAGGGGCGTTACCAATGGGCTTGTGACCCCCTGCTTTCCCCCGGGGGGCCACAATAGAAAATAGAAAGCAATGATGCTGATATAAGGTCATAATTTACCTGTGATTCCAGTGTTTCCTTTTGGGCCGACTGGTCCTCTGTCTCCCTGGAGACCAGACCTACCAGGAATTCCCATCATTCCTTGCTCTCCTTTCACTCCTGTAAGACAAAAGCAATTCAGATGGTACTGATGATAGTATCATCAAGCTGTCTACAGCGTGAGAACTACAGCGTGAGAGTCGTGGGTGCGTTAAGATATTAGGAGCTAAGGCATAATCTTTAGTTGAATGTCATCCGTGAGCCATGGATTATATGACGCAGAAACACATTTATTAGTACTTGACATCATGTTGTGCAGTGTAGTTGGTAGATCATGATGTATTCCTGACGCAAACAAGGTTAGAAGTCTCCTTAGGATCTGCTATTGCAAAAATGTTGACATGGTACAGTAGGTAACGTTAAGCTTAAGTTTATTCTTGAAAAAGGATTAGAAAAGAGGAAAAGAATTTATCCATACCTTTCTTCCCAGACACACCACTGGGTCCCCTGTACCCAGATGGACCTTGAGCTCCTTTGAATCCATTTCTACCAGGGAATCCAGGGAATCCATTCTGTCCATGAATACCCCTTTCTCCAGGGCGAGATTCCACACCAGGAAGTCCTTGCGGTCCAGGGAAACCTGAGAAACAAATCGTTACACGTGAGCAAGAACTCATCAACACCAAATCGGTTGATTAAATTACAGCTTGTTTCTGTAACTGTGGTCGAATTAGATAGAAATACAAAACAATACACGGTTGGTTATGTAAAGAGACATGGACTGTTTTTCTTCCCATTAACAATGGTTTGCTTTTCTCAATGTATGACTAAATGTCTTCTCACCTTGGTATCCTTTAGGTCCTGGAAAGCCGAGGTCTCCAGTGGGTCCCGGTCTGTCTGGGGTCCCCTCTGGTCCTGTCAGGCCTCGGAACCCTGGAAGTCCTGGTTGGCCCTGGTCACCTGAACAAATCAAACATGGGATGGGTTCAACTTTATCAACTCTGTTATGTGTCATATTGAGAACCCAGTAGTCGTAGGTGCTTCGTAGATGACCTCTAGTCTTCCTGGGGCTGAACAGAGTAGTGACTAACCTGAAGGTCCCTGGAAGCCTTTCAAACCCACTGTGCCTGGGAAACCAGGCTCGTTGTTGGGGTCACCGCTCTCTCCCTTGTGCCCTTTGTTTCCTGGCTCCCCCACTGGTCCAAAGGTATCCACACCTGACAGGAGATAACAGGCACCATCAGAAAACATGTATCTGGCTCCTAGGGCCTTACATAACAGATAAACAGATGCATGGTTTCAACAAACATCTAAAAAAACACTACATCACTGGTTTTGAGTGCATTTATGGTGCATTTTATATTTTTATTTTATCATATGTACACAGAGAAATAGTTTCCATGAGTACTTGAAATTCTGTGGAATACCTGGGATTCCTGTGATGCCCTTCTGACCCTTCAGTCCATGTAATCCATAAAGACCCTTCAAGCCAGGGTACCCTGCACAGATAAGATGGAATGAATATGGTGGACAGCAAACAGCTTCTCTCTAGTTGTGTGTGTGTGTGTGGAGACTAGGCCGGGGGCTGATCCTGTTACCTCTTTCCCCTGGGAAGCCAGGTGAACCGGGGGTGCCTCCTTCTCCAGGAATCCCAGGAAAGCCCTTTTGACCTTGGTTACCAGGAGATCCCCTTTGTCCGTCTGAGCCTGAGGGGGGAAAAAAAAGACTGTGTTGAGCACAAGTCTGCATATAAGACCGCAGTGAGGGCCGAAGCCATTGCCATGTAATGCTGTCACAATGTAAAATGTTCATATAATGCAACATACATTAATGGGAAGGTGTGTGACAAGGAAGTGAATGCCATACCTGGGAGTCCACCTGTGCCAGGATCACCCAGCTCACCCTTTGTCCCTCCAATACCATGGAAACCAGGGATGCCCCTGTCCCCAGCCAGCCCGAATAATCCTTTATGGCCTGTAAGGAAGGGTATCACTCATTTAATATCAGCCAAGACAAAGCCTGTAACTGTTCTGCCATCACTCAACACCAGAGGAGAAGAAACAAGACAGCTCTGTGACTTACCGTGCGACCCTGGGAAACCAAGCTCCCCTCTCAATCCTGTAGCTCCAGGAAGGTCTATACGAAGACCTTTCTCACCTGTAACAGTATACTCAAAATTACCAAGAGTTAAAATGTTTACAACAAGACCACTTCCAGTTAGTCAGTACTGGAGTCTGTGTGGGGTGTAAACTGAGGTACCTTTGACTCCGTCCAGTCCTGATTCTCCTGTAGCACCGTAGGCACCAGGCCTTCCTTTATCCCCCTGAAGAATAACAGACAGACAATACAGCATCAGACCCTAGAAAATAGATCTCTTCTATATAAAATGGGAGAACAAAAGTAAGGCTTGCACTTGTCTGTGTAGATACAAACTAATAGGAATGATGATGGCATAGGAAAAACAAATGTTATGATTGTTTTGACGAGACAGTGCAGCATCATTTAGCTTTAGTCACACCACGTTGCGTCGACTGAGTCATGTGAATTCCTCATTGTGGCTCTGCTCACCTTTTTTCCGAACATCCCTTGGAAGCCGCTAATTCCATGATTTCCGGTTTGGCCCGGCATTCCCTTTATCCCCGGGAGTCCTTGCGCGCCTGGGTTGCCTTGGTGACCCCTTTCATTGCTGGGGTCTCCAGGAAGACCGTGAAAGCCCTCGTGCCCTGGTACACCAGGGAAACCCTTAGGACCTGTGGGGAATAAAAGAAGAATGTGAGGACGCGAGGTGTGGGAGAACGGCGCACGGTGGAAAGGAGAGTGTGATGCTGGACTATTCCTGCACACCTCTGGGCCCGGTGAAGCCTTGTTCCCCTGGGTTTCCATAGTCTCCCTTGGTTCCCTTCATGTCAGCAATAATCTGGCGAGGGATGTGTGGCTTGTCCCCTGGTGCCCCCCTCAAACCACGATCACCTGAAAGACGGGGCAGACACACTCAGCATGACACACGAGACACATGAGCCATCGGCATACCGAAAGAAAATGTTATGAAAGAATGGCCTCACCCTTCTCTCCACCCGAGCCCATTCCTCCTTTCCAGCCAGCTTGACCCAACACCCCATGTTCTCCTTTCTTGCCGCTAAAGCCCTTCACCCCCAAATCACCCCGGGACCCGTCAAAACCTGACATGCCGGGAGAACCTTTGCCTCCTGGTCACAGAAAAGAACATGTACAGTAAACAAATATCAATTACATATATGTAATATAATTTGATGGCTGTTTATACTGTGCATATATCCCATATACAGTAGAGTATGTAGTGAACCGACCCTTGACTCCTGGAAGGCCTGGGTGTCCACCTGTGCCTGGCCGTCCTGGGTCACCTGATGGCCCATGCTCTCCTATGGCACCATCACCACCAAAAGTCCCTGTGATCCCTTTATTTCCCATTGGCCCTGAAGGGCCCGGGTCTCCTTCTCTTCCCCTCTCTCCACTGGGACCTACAGGACAGGATGGCGAAGACACAGGTATGTTGGACACAAGAATATCTGCATCTTCCCTTCAGTGAGTGGACCTTTGTTGCATGAAGAACATATTTTGAAGGGAAACAGAGTGTGTATGTGTGTGTATGTGCATGTGCATGCACTGGCATGTGTGTGTGTGTGTGTGTGTGTCTGACCTGGTTGTCCAATGGCCCCAGGTGGCCCAGGTGAGCCTGCTTTGCCTGGTACACCAGGGTAGCCGTACTTCCCAGCTGGCCCAGCTCTCCCTTCCTCCCCCTGCAGGCCTGGAGGGCCAATCTCACCCTTCAAACCAATCATACCAGGCATGCCGCCCATTCCTGAAGGCCGTGGAGGAAGAAGAACATGGAAATGGACCTCTTAAATTCTTAATTCTTTGATGATCAAATTCTGTCTCGTAATGTTGAAAATTAGACAACAATGTACATGAGCAATAATTACTGAATGGTAATAGATATAAATTGTTGTCTCTGAAGATAAGTGAGTGACTACATGAAAACACGACTTACCTGGATAGCCTGGCTCTCCTTGACTTCCAGAAAGACCTTTAATTCCCTGAAGCCCGGGCTGTCCTGGGTTGCCGGGGTGTCCAGTCGAAGCTCCTAAGATCTCCCCATGGGGGCCCCTCTCGCCTTGTGCCCCGTCCCGGCCAGATACACCAGGGAGACCAGGGTTCCCTACTACACCCTTGCCGCCAGGCAGACCCAAGTCTCCACGGGTGCCGACAAAACCTGCACAGGAAAAAATGGAGCTGAACTTGATGAAAGAAAACTGCATTACTTTACAGCAATGAACAGCAAGATTAGTTCCATTCAATTCAATGTCTCGGTCTAGTTTCACCTGTGTTTCCCTTTCGCTCCTTACCTGGCTCTCCAACACGGCCTCCTATGCCTTGATCTCCTCTTTCTCCTTTCTCTCCATCTGCTCCGCGTAGACCCTGTAGTCCTGTTTGACCTTGGGGGCCTGTTGTATGACAAAATATGAATAGGGCATCAAATACGGCTAGAAGCATTTCCATTGAGGCAGCATTCAGCAATTGTTTCCTGTCATATTACCTAGGAAACCTTCTAATCCAATGGCTCCTGGAGGTCCAGGCAACCCTGGAGGTCCTGGCACAACATTACAATCACCTGAGACAAACACAAAACACACTCTTTAGGACAACACCATGGTTTTAAGGAGGGACGATTGCCATCAAACCGTTTAGGTGGTGACTTGTGTCTGCTTGTTGCCCAGCGTGGATTGTGGTTCAGAACAGAACGTCATCATTGCATTAGCTGACTAACTGAGTACACTAGAACTAAAACGGTGAAGGGAAAACAAAACAACAAAGAATTACCATGCACATATAAATAATACAGAAGCAAAGCACAAGAGTTGTTATGAAGGAAGCTGTAATTGAAAATGTTGTTATACCAGCTACCTGTTACATCCAACTGTCCTCCAGCTCCTCTGGAAGTACAGCCTCCTTTCAGTTGCAAACGAGAGAGAGAGAGAGAGAGAGAGAGAGAGAGGGGGAGAATGAAAGAGAGAGGCATTCGGAACGAGTTATTAGAAGCATAATCTCAAACAAGCTCTGCCATAGCTGGTTTGAGGGATGCAGCTGCTGCATCAGGGCTTGTCTCAGAGAAAGACAGCGAGAAGGGGAGGAGTGAAGAAAGATGGATAATCAACTCGCAAAGATTTATTTGTCATGCTTCCTCCCTCAATTCACAAGCCATTGATGTTCAACCCCATGTTGCTGCTCAGCATTAAACGATAAAAAAAGAGGGTATATAATGAAAGAACGTCACTGTAAAGAGATAAAAAGGGAGAAAACGTGTGTGACACCACATCAAGATGTACTGGAGGATAAAGGTGGGGGATGAAGCAGTCGGCTTCCTCTCACCTGAGGTGCCAGGGGTTCCTGGAACTCCATCATAGCCCGCTAGACCGTCATCACCTGGTAAACCTGGAAGGCCTTTGGGGGCCCCTAGAGCCTTTCCTGGTTCTCCCCTCAGCCCAGCTACACCAGGCTGACCGGGCAGACCTGGGAAACCCTTCTCACCAGGCACTCCCATAGGGCCTTCTCCCTGTTGACACGAATCAGCACAATCGCAGTACCTGTTACCACTGATATAACATATACCAATATAACAATAACAATAACAATAACAATATAACAATACCATATACTTGACATCTATTGAGTGGTGAGGAAAGAAAAGATAGGAAATAAATAAGAATATTATTAATATTATGAGAATATTGTGTGGTATTAAATATAACACAACCAACATTACAACATTAGGACATAAAACAATATTTGCAATATGAAAATATAATGAAGGCAATGGGTTGGTGGACTCACGGAGTGACCACGGCTGCCCGGGAATCCAGGGGTCCCGTTTGGTCCTGGAAAACCTTGCACTCCTGGAGCACCACCTTGACCGGGATCCCCTGGGTCACCGGCATATCCTGTGGAGATCACATGTATACGCAATCACACACACACACACACACACACACACACACACAGAGGAACACATACAGCCGCACGCACACATAAACACACGCACATCCAATACTGGGGTCTTGCATTTGACGTGCTACTCAGCTACACCCTCCTGCACCCCTGCTACACCTGAGTCATATGAAATAACAGGCTGCACCGCACCTTTCTCCTTGGCCACGCTGGTTTCGCCTTTCCTGCCTTTCGGGCCTTGCAAACCGCTGGGACCGGGGAATCCCTGCAAGACAACACAGACAAGTATGAGGGAACAAAGACAGCAGAACAAAAATAAATGACTGTATGAGGATTAAAGAAATGGTACAATGGTGGAGGATGTGTCAGGTGTCTTTATGTGTTACGTTTCTCTTACAGGTAATCCGTCGACACCTTGGGGTCCTGGCTCTCCTGAATCACCCTGCTGACCAAACTCTCCAGTCATCCCAACATCGCCATGGTCACCAGCGGGGCCGGGTAGGCCTGGTGCAGAGTGTACAACACTGCATTCACAGTTCCCGTGATCACCTAAAAGTACACACACACACACACACACACACACACACACCTTGGTTATCATGAAACATTGACATTTTAGGCATTTTGCTGTTGCTCTAATCCAGAGTGATTTTCATTGAGCAAGCAGGAGGTTCAGTGTCTTTTTCATGGCTGTTGCAAAGATTGAACACTTTCTTGGTTATGGGATGGTCTCTCTATCCACCAGGCCATCCTGCTGCCCCAACAAGCCTATCTTTTAGTCCACACAGTACGCCTACAATACCTTTGACTCCTTTAGAGCCTGCGTTGCCTGGCCGTCCTCTCTCGCCTGGAGGCCCCTTGAAGAACTCTTCCCCTGCAGACGTACAGGATTATATAGAAGAGTCATTTTACCAAGAAAGAAATATTAATAGTATGGACACAAGCACACAGAGACCCTAACAGCTATAGGCCCTGTCATATTCACATGCTGGCACACACACACACACACACACACACACGCAAGAAAGCTGTCAGTCAGTCTGTCAGTCATTCAGTCACTCACATGATCCTTTGGGTCCTGGTGTGCCGGTGAACCCTGGTTGGCCTTTCAAGCCTGGGGGTCCGGGAGCGGTGGCAGGGATTCCTGGCTCCCCTGGTGGGCCGTCCTCTCCTGCCTCCCCCTTCACACCAAATGGCCCAAAATCCCAAACTGTTGGAAGAAAAAGGAATTTTACATTTACATTTATTTTAGGCATTTAGCTGAAGCTCTTATCCAGAGCAACTTACAAATGAAGTAAGTATTTATGAAGTTGCATACCTTGTTGCTGTGATTGAGAAGGCGAGTGTCCTGGGGGGCCAGGGAAGCCTATGTCTCCCACTGGGCCCCTCTCTCCTTGTAGACCCTGCTCTCCAAGGGAGCCACGAGCACCAACTATACAAGTCAAAGCATTATTAGAAAGGAACAATTATTGGCATTTGCGCAACATCAGGCAACTCTGAGCAACTCCAACTGCTATTAACCTACATAACATTGACAGGACGCCAATGAAATGACCTGTAACTGCCAAACAAGCTATATTTGACTTATCAATCTTGTGAACCTGTTACAATACACTGAACCAATATGCTTTTAATACTGTTGATACCCTGTCACAGTTTATATAGGGTTATATTCCAAACTGCTCTATATCCATTTGATATGATACAATGATGCTGATGATGCTGACTGCTAAATATTTGTGAAATACAAATGATGACATCCTTTAAAACGTCATTTTCTTTCTAAGCTTCTATGGCTCATGACTTCAGTAATGTCAATATGTCTGCTGCCTTGGTGTAAACATTTATCAAATGGTAGGTATCATATCTTATCACTGTACCGTCTGGACCCCAAGGGCTTCCGGATACAATCAGCTCTCCAGGGTCACCTCTGGCCCCCTGGAACATAAACCTCATGTCAGCCCTTGAGTATTCAATGGCTACAGTTTCACTCGTCATTTTAGTGGTTTTTTCTTTTTAGCCGATTCTAAAGATAGGATGTGATCGGATGAGATCGCATTGCTGTTATGTGAAATCTGTGTTTGCATTACCCTTTCCTGCTTTTCCCTCTCCATATCTTTACATTGCTTGTAAGTGCATTTTGGCTGGATTGTGTTCAGACCTCAAAGATTTAATTTCCTGACCACGTCCATATCTGGTGAATGCAAGAAGCAATGTGGGCAAAATGCAATTTATGTGTGTCGTTTTTCACTTGCATGCATTCTGGTGTGGTTGGATGCTAAAAGTGGCATTGAAAGAATAATGGTAGCCTATGAGTCTCAGTGCAAACAATATCCTTGTCCATCATTGATCATCAGTAATCATGATTAGCTGCATTATCACCTTAGGGCCTCTGCTACTCTGCCCTGGTTGGCCGGGTTCCCCCTGCAAGAGAGCGGACAGAGGGACCAGATGATGAAATGACATTTATTTGAATTTGATGACACAGTATCTCCATTTCCACACCAACATACCTTTGGTCCAGTCCACCCGTCTCGACCAGGTGCACCCTAGAACAACATCCAAACATCATATGAGATGAACTGATCACAGGGTTAGAGGACACTTGCTGAAATGTGTAGAAATGTGCTGGTGCTCACCCGCACTCCTGGAAATCCCATGACACCAACTTCTCCTTTGTTGTCAGCCTGAGAGAGACAGAAAGAAAAGAGACAGAAGGAATATAAAGTATGTATATGTGCATGTGTGTGTGTGTGTGTGTGTGTATGAGAGCGTATGTGTGTGTATGTGTGAAAGTGTGTGTAATTGCCCCTGATTGGTCACATACCAAATCCCCCATTTCTCCTTTCTGCCCCTGCTCTCCTTTCCTTCCCTAAAACAATGAAAACAGTATTTGTGGTAAATATGCCATCAAATATCCACATGACACTTAATGCTTGTCCACATGTTTCAGAAACAACTTGAGTGTCGCCATAACAGCAAGTCACTTCTGGGTTGATGAAGAATGATACAGAGCTGCTGTACTAACCTGGGGCCCATAGGGGGGCTGGGTGTGTGGATGGGTGGAGTTCCCTTGGGGTCCAGCCTCACCCTGTGGAGGCAGAAAGAAGTTCACCTCACAAGCAATGCAAATGGACACAACGAACAGATAGGAGAGGGTTTGTCAATCACTCACTTGTTCTCCTTTGACACCCTTCAGTACTTTGGTCATGGTGCCCTGTTCACAAAACACAAACCTTCCATTCAAGTTCACCTCAATATGATATAAGCTTCTAGTAGCCTTTCACGTGGTATCTACACAATCACATGCACTGAGTACAGAAGCACAAATACATTTTATTGTTGTAATATTACCTTTGGTCCAGGGGGACCTGGAGGCCCATGGGGACCCTGTTAGAAGACACAAGAATAGATAAGAGGAGCATGTATTCTCTCTCTCTCTCTCTCTCTCTCTCTCTCTCTCTCTCTCTCTCACACACACACACACACACACACACACTTACCTTTGTCCCTGGAAGGCCTCTGTTACCCACCCGTCCTGGCTTTCCTTGTGGCCCCTGAAAAAAATAGAACGAAAGACAAAAGATGGGAGAGATGCACCGTGGGCGAAAAATGAGGAAAAGGTCGGATGAGAGGAGGTGGGGTAAGATGAGATGGTGGAATATCGATATTACCGTATGATATAACATGAATGAACTGATCATTTCTGTGGGATCGACACATTTGAGTAACAAAGAATTTGAATGGTGAATCTTACATATATTCCAGGCAACCCTGGTGGGCCTGGATCTCCCTGTGGAGGAAAGACAAGGAGACCAGAATCGTATACAGGAGTATGTGATGGTTATGCCTTCACTACAACAATATAAAGTCTTTGAGAGCTGTAGTAACGTATGGTGTGACCTCTCCCCTCGTTCCTCACCCTGAAACGCTCCATGAACACACTCAGCTCCAGAGTGTCTCCCTTCTCTCCCTTCCTGCCTGGTTCACCCTGAGAGAAAGAGAGAGAGAGAAGAGAGAGAGAAAGAGAGGAATATGTTGAATGGTCACTTGCAGGGCTTCGGGGCTCATCACACTCCACCTGTTTTACAGTCACCACCAACACAGTGTTGGAGTCACACATACAGGAAGCCCGGGGAAGCCATCGTAGCCGAGTTGCCCTGCTGTCCCTGGATCTCCATGTGTCCCGTTGCAGCCGTCTGCTCCTGGCCTCCCCCTGGGTCCAGCCTGGCCTGGGTGGCCCTGCAGGGGGGATCATATCACCACAGTCAGAACAGACGACAACCGAGTCCATACTCAACACACACACACACACAGTCCGTTTATATCCTATTCACCCAGGCTGACTTACAGGAATGCCATCTCCTCCAGAAAACCCAGGAACGCCGGTCATTCCCTGTGGTGGGAAGAGAATCACACATTAAGCAAGAGCAACTGCGTGTGTAGTTATTGTTAACACATGGACACAATAGAGGACCAACTCTCACCAAAGCTCCTTTAGGGCCGATGATACCTCCACGGCCCAGGTCGCCTTTCTGTCCCTTGGGCCCTTGGATGCCGTATTCCCCTGGTCTCCCTGGTGGCCCTGGCTGCCCCTGGGGGCCAAGAGGCCCAGGCTGGCCCTGAGGTAGGGGAGAGTCAATCAGCATGCAGTCAAGGATGCAATACATCACATAAACAGCCAGATGCAGTACATTGGCTTACAATTTGAGGCACAAGGTATCAGAATACATTTTCCTCTTTTTTTTCATCAGTAATGCCATGAGTGTTTTAATGTCAATAGAAGATGTAATAATAAAATGGGTCATATTGGAGAAAATTCAAACTTACCTGTCGGAAATTGAAAAGTTAGAATAGAGGAGATTTGCAATACAGGAAAATATGGGTTAAAGAGATCAAAGCATCACAACAAGGCAACCAAGTCACATGACAAGGCACAATCAAATGGTCTGATAAAATAGTTTCTCTGCTGATTGGTAACAGTTTGCAGTCACAAGGGGGAGACATTCCCATACAGCGTTCCTTCACTAGTGAAAACCTACCCCAGGCTCTCTACACCCATCTAGTGGTCATACAGATACACTACATGTACCAATGGCCACTGGCAGAACAGAACTAACTAAAGATATGTGCCAGACTCAGTTTTGTTTTGACCTGCAAATAACGAAGAACGAATGCTCTCATGCAATAAACCCTTGATTCTAGAAAGAGATAGACCCTCTTTATCTCACACGCACCTCAAAGACCCTCTAACACAAACACACACACACACACACACACACAACTACACAGTGTTATTACACAAGACATACATACAGAGCCAGATAGGGCAGTGAAGAGATAAAGTTAAGGTGGATAGAGGCAGAAAACCTCAAGATGACGCTCACAGTGCAACTCCCAGTCAGAGTTAAAAGGCAAATCAAAAGGTTATTCAGACGGGATATTTTGCTTGCTGGCCATTTGAAACTGCAGAAAGGCCCCTAATCTCTCTCCCCCTAATCTGCCTGCTAAATATAACAGTTTGATTTAGATACTTAGGGTGTTGAAGGAGAGAGGGGGCAGACAGTCAGATAGGGAGGAGGGTAAACTGTCTGTGGGTTTGGCAGTAGTGGAAATATGTATCTATCCTCCACCCACCCTCTGTGACATTTTAATACAGATTGCAGCAGAGGCACAGAAAAACACACATACACACACACAGGCTTTATTTACACATCTACACCGGTTTAAATTGAAGGATGCAAAAAGGTGAAGTTTCCGCCACAAATTATACTGTACCATATGTAGCTATCCTCCATCCACCTCATACCTGTATCTCTGCTGCATTTCAATAAAGAGAACATCAGGTCACACACACACACATATCACAGTGTTCCTCAGCAATGTTGGGACAGTCAAACTCCCCATGTCATTCCCATGGCTGAGAGGGGCTGGACTACGGCCAGGGGAGACGCTAGGGAGAGCAGAGGAGAGGTGGTGGGATGGAAACAGAAAAGGCGGGGAGGACACTTGAAGAGCGGAGGGTCAAGAAATATGTGGGGCCACGGATACCATGGGAAATAGGCCTGTTTGTATGGTTTGGACGTCCAGGGGGGGGTCAGTCTGTGATGACCGCTGAGGTCTAGGGGGTCTGACAGTGTTACTGTGAGAACCAACAAACACACACTGATGTTTGTCCCCAGACAGAGATGGTCTGGGACCCTGGCGGTACGAAGCGAGAGCCAAGGGTCCGCTAGGGAATTAATAAAACCAACGAGAGCCTAAACAATGTCAGACAACAATTCAAACAAGCTCGATGAGAAATCAGATGCCGATACTGTGAGATATAGCGCCTGAATTGAACTCATTCAACTGACTGTAAGAAGTGTGTGTGTGTGTGTGTGTGTGTGTGTGTGTGTGTGGATACATCCTATGTGTGTGTCTTGGGGTAGCTTTTTGGAACAGGAGGTGTGTGTTTTGTTCAGTCTTAACCCTGCAGCTGTTCCCTGCAGGGTAGACAACAGACAGACAACAGACAGACAACAGTCCTCCAGTCCATTACATGGAAAACGACTGGCAACTGGTCTGGGATGTCTTACATCTAAACCGGAAAACAGCAACAACACATTACTAATAGATGAGACCAACAATTCTCAAGATGTTATTCAAGCATCCATCCATAGTGTCCAGATAATGGATATAAATTTACAAGCTCTGACAGGAAGCTGCCACCTGTTTCCTTTGCTACAAGATGCCCTTTCTCAATTGTTGTGGTGGTGACAGGAAAAAGAAACTCTCCCGTTCCGTGACGTAAGGGGAACTCGACCCAAACTCTTAAATCATCACCTTCGTGACTAATTTGTTGAAGACGAATGGTCCTGTCAAAGTAATGTTGCTCTAATTCACATGTGGGGAGAATGAAAATATACAGTGACAGAGAGGAGGAGTGGAGCGAGATGGAATAGTGTGTTGGAATACTACATTCTGTGTGTGTGTGTGTGTGTGTGTGTGTGTGTGTGTGTGTAAGAGATTACTGTCTGGAGCGCTGGTGTGGTATGTGTCCTGCTCTGTATCTTTCCTGCATGGCTAAAACACAGGGCTGATAAATACCAGCCCCTGATAACGGGGGATATGTTTCCATGTGCGTGTGTGTGTGTGTGTGTGTGTGTGTGTGTGTGTGTGTGTGTGTGTG
Organism: Hoplostethus atlanticus; assembly: GCA_034670405.1. NCBI lineage: Eukaryota > Metazoa > Chordata > Actinopteri > Trachichthyiformes > Trachichthyidae > Hoplostethus > Hoplostethus atlanticus. The sequence continues at coordinate 4,477,165 of JAXDDX010000024.1, forward strand.
TGTGTGTGTGCAGAGGAGTGGGCTTAAAGCACCATAGGCTACACCACTGGAGTTATGTCTACGTCAAGCTGACCAGACCTCTCCCCTGTCCCTTCTCCAGCCTGACCCCTCCATCCTCTCCTGATGTGAATCTCCCTTCAATCCTCCCCATGCCGTCGGCTCTCCGCTATAATTACCGCTCCTCCGCAGCCTCGCTTCCTTCATACCTCCGGACTCCCCATTCTTATCTGCTTACACTACTTCCACCCTGCATTTCCTCCCCTCCTCGCCCCCCAAACTCTCCAGACATTCTGACATCCCTTTGCATTTTTTTCTCATCTTCCTTTTGTCTCCCTTTGTCTTCCTTTCCCTTCCTGTCCCTGCTGGGAGGAGAGTGACCCACATCTACCCCTGCTAATCAGTCAGACGCAGGCTAGGCGAAACGGGGCGGAGAGGTCACTCGGAAAAAAAAAAAAGAAAAGAAAGAAAGGCTGTTGGGGATAGTCGTACATCTGAAAAGGTGTGCAAATCCAACAGGGTTTCACAAACCAAGGCCAAGAAATGCTTTTGACCTCAGCCACCGTTAACAGGACGGGTCAAGGATGGAGAGATGGAAAACGAGAGGACCCAAGAAAGAGAATGCCTTCTGAAACAGATTTCGTCTCATAAAATATGGCACCTGCGTAAACAGAGAAGCTGAAAAACAGTTCAGAGGAAATCTGCTCTTCAAACATCCTCCGTGTCTTGGATTTATACGGGACATTGAACTTGAGCTGTGTGTGCCTGTCTGTGTGTAAACTGTGTGTGTGTGTGTGTGTGTGTGTGTGTGTGTGTGTGTAGGGGATCATGACTTTAGCAGACTATGAAGCTCGGGAGACATATGCTGCCCTCTGCCTTCTTCGGTAACTGCAACCTTTTAGTTTTCTTTCTTTCCCTTTAGCTTCTTGTCTCACGAGCTCCATAATGGGATACGTCCAGCCATCAATCAGCAGTCAAATCTAATAAAGTCACAGGGGGAAGAGAGGGAAAGAGGAAGGCAGTGGGTAGATCAAAGTTGACAAATATTGCAGAGAAGAGTTAACTTCTGATTGGAGGTCAGTGGTTACCTCGGATAATTCCATTAAACCAAATGAACATCTTTTTTTCATTTTCCACCCTTTACTTTCATATCATGTCTATGTGGTAATACAAGATAGACAGACAGACAGACAGACAGACAGACAGACAGACAGATAGATAGATAGATAGATAGATAGATAGATAGATAGATAGATAGATCACCATGGCAACACAGGAAGCATGGAACCACACCTGTGTCAACAATCCTCCATATTCCACACCATACACACACACACACACACACACACACACACACACACACACACACACACACACACACACACACACACACACACACACACACCTTGTTTTATGGATGCTGGGGTGAAATCATAACAGTCACTCCCTAATATAACCTGCATTTAAGTCCTCCTTATTATTCTGGGGAATAAGGGGCAATAGTAGGACAGGCTAAATAAGAGGGATGGGTAGACAGATGGACAGGTGGAAAAGAGTTGTGAGAGCCTCATGAGAGAAGAAAAAACACGATGAGACGACAAGATTAGACCAGATTGAGGAGAGATACATAAGAACAGGAAAGAAAAGAGACAAAATACACAGGCAGGGAAGCAGGACTGTAAATAAGCAGGCTGAGAGGGAGTAAGTGCAATAAAACGCCACTCCTTCCCTCCTCTCCATTAGGTCTGCCTACTGGTGTCTGCTTTTTATCAGATCACTTCTCACCTCATTGGAGGGGCATTAACGACCACAGAAACACGCACACAAACACAGGCACAGGTGCACACACACACACACACACACACACACCCTGGGTGAGGTGAACAAAGCCACTGAGGCAAAGGTGTGAGATGATGGGATGCTGACAGGAAAAATTCCTTTCCTCTCTCTCTCTCTCTCTCTCTCTCTCTCTTGTTGCTCTCTCAACGCTGGGTTGCCGCACTGTTGTTGTCGCACTGCACACAAGTTAAGCCCTGTCTCTTCTACTTCCTACAGTTAAATAGATGTCCCACAGCAATGTTGTCGTCCCAGAGTGTTCCCCGACGCCACCTTGGCTGCATCCAGTTCTGACCTCCAGTCTCATCAATCCAACAGGTCACTGACAGTGAGACGCCACGGCTTCACATCCTGCAGCTGTAGGAATGTGTGTGAGGACGATTTTGGACATTGAGGAGAGGTTTAGCACCGGTTTGACCTAAACCTCTAAACTCAACGAGGCACCTCATGCAGTGGGAAGGTGACTGTGCAACATAATCAGGTCCAGAGGTGCAGGTGTGAGACAGGTCCTGTCGGTTGAGGTTCCTGTTTCCGTCTCTCTCTCTAGTAAATGTTGACTGTGATATGTCGGCTATGTCTTGTTTGTTGTATGTGTGGTTTACTTTTCTGATTCTCTCTCTCTGACTGCACCCATCTCATTCAGCCTTTACCCTCACTTTCCCCTGAGTTCTAGTCTTCGTCTTGTTGCTGTCTCCCTGTGTCGTGTCTGTCTCTCTCTCTCTCTCTCCCTGCAGGTCGGTGGGCGTGTCCCTGAGGGCTCCAGTCTGCACAGCTGACTCCAATCCCACATCTTCCCCTGTGTATATTGGCTCTGCCCTCACACACGCTCACGGCTAGTATGTCTACCCTAGCGTGCCTATTGGCTGTACTAGCCTTTCCCAGTCTAGTAAGTTCCTTGTCTGCTATTGCTCTTATCTGTACCGCATCCCCTTACTCTCAAGTTAAGGCCTTGCTGTTTTGGGAACGTCTGCCTCCGGCCTGTGTCTGCCTCTGGGTCCGCCAGTACTCGATCACTACAAAGATGACATATTTAAGTGTCCTTTTGCTCCGCCTGGCTTTACGCCATCTGACCCAAATTCAATAATCGTTCTGCTTCTCAGGAAACTCAGAAACATTGAAGTGCAGTCTCTCTCTTTCTCTCTTCCTGTGTGCATGTCGGTGTGTACTTGCATTTCTGATTTCCTAAATCCCAGATGCCCCTGTCTGATATGACAGCATAAATCTAATCCGGCCCAGAGTCTCGTCTGGGAGGGAAGGTTCAGAAATGAGAGAGCAGGATGGGAAAACTCAGAGCAGTGGGCTAGCCTCTGACCCCACAGAGGAATAAAATAAATGAATAAAGAAATGACCGGAAGCTCCCCCTGTTGGTCCGTCTGTCTGTCTGTCTGGAAAAGCTGGGAACCAGTTTATGAAACTTCTTATCTAAGAAAAGGTTTGTAGGTAAAAACTGCAGCACAAATAGGATTTATGATGAGAGATGGTTCATTTAAACTGAAGGAAGGAAGGAACACAGGAAGGAAAGAAGGAAGGAATGATGAAGGGAAGGAAAGAAGGAAGGAAATAAGGGAGGAAGGAAAGAAGGGAGGAAGGAAAGAAGGAAGGAAGGACAGAAGGCAGAATGGGGTGTAAGCAGGAAGGAAGGAAGGAAAGAAGGAAAGATGGTGTGAAGGAAGGAGGGAGGAAGGAAGGGAGGAGGGAAGGAAGGAGGGAAGGAAGATAGGGAGGAAAGAAGGAAAGGAAGGATTGTTTCTGAGTCTCATAGACTGGCCCACTGCTCTGCGACCCAGCTCACATGTTTTTCTTGGACACACTTCCTAAAGATCAACATCCCTTCTCCATGATGCCCGGGGGGACGAGGATCAGCTATCCTGGAGGGGGGATTAGGGGTTAGGGGAGGTTAGCAGGCTTGAGGGGCTAGGCTTGGACGACGAGGAGGTTGGAGGGTCCTACACTGGATGCCCCGTGGAGGACTCAGGCAGAGTAAATAAACATCCGTAGATGATGTTTAGATATCTATGAGAGTGTGTGTTTAGATCTCCCTGCTGCAGTCGGGGAGGTCAGCTTCCCATCTCCCTGCTGGATAAATGTCCTACTTCTGAAAATCCTCCAATGGTGTCGGATTAGAGCGGATATAACACGGTGATGTCAGATTCAGAGACAAAGCAGGAGAACCACGCTGGCTACAGGTGGATGAGAGACCAGACCTCCACTGATGAAATATCTAATGAAGAAGGAGTTATAAAGCTTTGTATCAATAACGCGAGCAAATCCTTGCTTGGCATTGTGAAAGAAACCTCCAGCTAGACCTGTAAAACATCTCTGTGTCTGAACCTTCATTACAATAACAGGGTTGTCTGACTCATCCTCTTACAATCCTTCATGCGCAAACAGAGGGATGAAGTGGAGGATAAGAGACATTCAGATCAACTTAAGTCATTTGTTGTCACTTCGCTGTGTTTCTCATGGAGGTCTTGCCTGTCCTTGTTTAGCGCTGCATCCCCGAGTGGTCTGGCTGCTTCACGCCAGGTTTACATTAGAGTTACAATGTGTTTAGCTAATTTCTGCATGCACGTGTCTTAGTGAGCACGTGCACACGCATGTGCCTGAGAACAGCATCCAGAGAGGGGAGGCGGTGAGAGAAGACGAATGACCAATGGTTAGACTGCAGTTAACTGTGGTCACTAATACTTTGTCTATGTGTGTGTGTGTGTGTCAGTGTGTGTGTGTGCTGCTTTTGTAAGGGTGTATGTTAAAGATCAAGGCTTGGGGGGGATCCCAGGCTGAGAACAGCACAGCTTGGACCTCCAGTTATCCCAGAGGTCTTTGGGGCCTGACACCTGTGCTATTGCCTCACACTGTAGGAATGACATGCCTCAAGTCTGTGGTCCAAGCACATGTGTGTGTCCAAACAGGACGCAGCTGCAGTGTGTGTGTGTGTGTGTGTGTGTGTGTGTGTCCGAGAAAGAGAGAGAAATATGGCATACACAAACGAGGTGTTGCCCTCACCTTAGAGACTAACCCCATTTATGCATGTGTGTGTGCAGGTGTGTGTGTGAGAGTCTGTCTGAATCTGTCTAGGTGTACGTGAGTGTGTATGGGTAAGGGAATCCACAATGGGTGTGTAGCCCCCATGATCCCATTGTTCCATATAGCACTCATTAAAAGGCATTACAGCTCACATCCACCCATACAATGGATCCCCAGGCCATTGTCTCCTCAACATAGTTACAATATGGTGTTAGCTGTATATGGCACCCTAAGGCACAAAGTTATGTGTTATGCACCGTATCTGGAGGGTCACAGTTTGAGAGACCCCTGGAAAGTGTGAGAAAGGATCCGTTGTTTTGACCCAAACTAGATCTAGATAGATTAACATGATCATGGCTATTATAAGTAAGGTTGCAGTAAAAAGACTCTGATCATCAGTGGGATACCCAGTTGTGATGGCAAAATCCACCCCAACTCTCGCAATGTCTTGAGTGTAGCCCCTGATTGACATGGACTTCAGCCAATCACATTAGAGTCAGGGATATCCATGTAATCCGCCATGGCAGATAAGCCTCTTTCTGCACCCTCTGACCGTTCCAGCTGGCCTAACCCGGGAGTCCTTTTTGGTCCAACTCTGCCATCCTGGAAAATGTGTTCATTTTCCCACACTGGGATGCAGTGCCCACTCCCATTCCAGCTGTAATGCACATTCCAGGACTGTGCGCAACTGAGCAAATCAGGGCAAAGGTCCATGCGTGGGTGTGGATAGTGATTAGACGGGTTATCATGCGATTATCCTGGAAATATTTAGAACATCACATCAAGCTCATCTTCCTCATCACAGCAAGGTGCAAAATGATGAACATTGAGAGCAAGTTCAAGGTTTAAAATCACACTGTGAGTTGGAAAAAAAACTGTTGATTGATTAATTCAACCACACAACACTTTGAAAATGACAGAACTGACAAAACCACAGAGTGCGGAGTACATGCTGCACAGTGGCTGCACATGGACGATGTCAATTCCTGCTCCTTTGTCTTGCTCAAAAAGTGGAAGTCTGGGATAAATGTGAGAGACTAGCGGAGCTCTAATTGTTTCCTCCACAGCCTGCAGCAGTCCCCTGCTTTGGGCTCCCACAACAAGGCCTGATGGGGAACACATGGCGTTGCTATGGTGACCCGCAACTCTGGTCACATTCTTCCTATGGCCCAGAGGGGCCTCTCCACCAACCCAACATCCCCTGGCCACAGTCTTGAAATCAAACACGTGCACACTACGGCATTAAGAGCAAATGGCTTTAAGACCTTATTGACCTGACTTACGAGGAAACACACACTTGATTAATGTAGAATACACAGAGTGCCTCTATGTGTTTTTAAATAAGAGAGAATGCACGAGAGAGTGAGAGAGTGAGATTGGGAGGAGCTCTCTGTCGAAAAACAGATGGATTGAACCGGTAAATGAGAAGTGTGTATAATCTCCTGGCAGACAGGGTGGGTATCCCTCCTCCGGTCTAAGCACACCCAAGGTCACACAAATACTGGATGGTTACATGTAGCAACATTAATGTAGCGACTTTGCTGCTGTAGGTGGGGATGGGATCAAGCTGCTACAATTTCCTGTGTTTTATAGAGGAAATTGTTCATGTAACAAAATTAAAAAATAAGAAATTAATGTAGGTGCAAAAATAAGTGACCTCCTCTTGGATTAGTGGGTAGGAAGGATAGCAAATAATTGGATATGAAGTCAAAAGGTCAGATCTTGGGCAACAAGTTCAGGGCTTTCCTGCAGTGCTTTATCAGCAAGGTGGGCCGCCTTAGCAAGAATTGTTGAGCGTCTTGGCTGAGAACTTCCCATCAAATCAATATATCACTGTATTGATTGGGATATCGGACAATGTCTTTTGTTAACATTTAAAACAAATATTGTAACTACTTTCACTGCATCACGTTAGCCAACCTCACGCTGTATAACGTGGATACAGGAAAAACGTGATGATGAAAAACAGCCCCAAATAACAGGCTTTTTTCAGAGCCAAGCTCCATCCACAGCCTGACCACATCCTCCAGCTCCGACCGGCCTGCAGCCTCCCCTCACAAACTTCACAAACTTTCAAGCATGACAGTACATGTGTGTCCCTGTGTGTATATGTGTGTGTGAGAGCGGCTGCATGTGTCTTGAGATGCTCCTCTGTCCAACCAAACAATAGCTCTGTTGTCCCTAAAGAGCACCCATCATCTTAAAATGGGAAAGCGAGGCACGTTTACAGGCTCTTAAAAGCTGGACCGCAGCTGGGTCAAGCTCTGCTTTGACACAGAGACGAAAAAAAAAAAAAAGAGAAAGGGAAGAAGATGAAGATTTCATTTGCGAAATATGATGAGATCTTGTGATGTTCGTTATCTGAGTTATGGGTTATGAAGCGCTTGTGTGTCTGTGAACGCCGGGGCTTCAATGCGTGTCTGTCTCATATAGCTTGTTGTCCTTGACGGCGGGGTGAGTCTTTCTGCACTGTGACGAGATAGCTTACCCCATCCACACACACACACACACACACACACACACACACACACACACACACACACACACACACACACACACACACACACACACTAATATACTGGTAATATAGGAGTGGTCAAAAAACATTTCATCAGTTCTAGTCAAGCATCAACGCGCTTTAATGAGTCATTTTCATGGTGTACACTTATGAAAACCTGTGTTGTAATGATGATTCTGCTGAACAGACCTTAGTGGGTTGCAAGTCCTCCCTTCATCATTGCAAATTATTTCTTATTATTAGTGTTTTCTTCCTTTTATTTTAAAGTGATTTGTAAGTTTGTTAAGAATGTAGTGATTTTTACTATCGTTGTGATTATTGCTCGGCTCTGTTCACTGATCTGTATGTTCAAGATACAGAAAACTATGAGTCGAGGCTCAGGAGAGGCCAAAGCAAACAAATAACATGAGAAACGTGTTATTTGAACGGTGTAAAGATTTAACAGGCTAGTTAAGAGTCTGTGTTTCTTCTACGTGTGACTTCGAAGTCTCACCATGACTTTTAACAGATTCAGGTCAGACGGCGTCTGTGGTGTCTTTAAAGTAATTGACTCTTAGCAACAGCTAGCGGTGACATTTCTCTCCACTTTTGCCATGGACATTGTGGTATGGTACACACACACACTCACTCTCACAGCTGGTTACTGTCTGTCTGCCAAAGCATCTATGTCTTTTTGCCCCACAGCTTGCCTACATTCCACGCAGGACAAAGCCAGCCTGTGAGCCCCACTGACTTCTCCTTGCCAGCAATCTTAGCCACGGAAGAACAAAATCCTCCCATCCAACATTTTTAGTGATAGCAGCAGGTTTGTACCGTCCTCTCCTCTCTTCCCCAGACACACCCATACACCCTGTTCTTTCTCATCATTGCGCCATAAGGGCTCGATCGTCTCTGACAGGGTCAGGGAGCGAGACTACAGGAATGGATGAGGCTCCTGATTGCAGGTCTGGACTACTCATCCACATCGTACCTTCTCCTGATAAGTACAGCTCCAACAGAGCCAAGGGCCCTCTCTTTCCCTCTCTCTCTCCATTAGGGTTACTGTCAGGCAATGTGTTTCCATCAGAAGAGATCAATCATGTATGATCATTGAAGTTTCTGACCACTCATGGCAATCAGGCTCTAGACAGAAGAGTTCAACAGGTTCAAAGATGTAAGGGCCTGGACTCAGACTGAGGTTATTCTTTGTACTCACTGCAAATAGAGCAAGCAGAAGATTCCCACTGGGGCCATCTATTGTGTCTGACATTCGTGGTATTATCAGATGTTTTGAATAAAATAATCCACCAAATGGCATATGTTATGTACTCAGGAGATCTTTTTTTCCAAAGGGACAGGAAAGTACATGACGGTTATGGGTACTAAGTTCAGAATGTATATATGGACTTGTTTTCATGGAACAAGGAAATCCTTGCCATTTATTGTCACAGGCAAAAACACAGGCGTGCACCCACCCACCCAAACACACACAAGCTATGTTGTTCCCACAAAAACAGAGACACTGCCTATATTAAAAAGATCAGTGGACTGTCATTGTGCTCGGCTTCCTGTGACGTGTGTCATTTCCTGTCCCACATCAACTACGGCAGCTTTTCCCAGGGAGGAAAGGATGGCATCTCTCCATCTGTATAGTGTCTATCGCGGTGCCTAAAACCTGTCTCGCTATCACACACATGTTGTCGCTCTCTCCCTACCAAGTCCTGTCTCTCTCTCTAGTTCTTTATCGACCCGTGTCCGCCGTGTAGGACAGGGGGAGACGCTGACCTCATTCCACTGTTGGTTAAGCTGAAATGTCTTCCCTCCGATACCCGAGGCCCCTCCCTGTTTCTGAGAACTGAGAAGAGGAGGACTTTCAGCACAAAGGAGAGCATTGATCTGCTAAACGTGTTTTCTGGTGAGGACGCAGGGTGCCTTGTGTTCCACTCCTCACGTTGTCCCGGCTTTCCATGGTTCAGAGAGCACAACGCGCTCTGCTTTTACTGTACCACCTAGCACCCTGGGTTTCTCCTCTCTTTATTTGACCAGGGTTTTACTCCCTTCATAGATTTAGCCAACAATGTGTGCGATCGAAAGTTCCTCAGCTGTGGTTGAAACGGCGTTGTGAGCTACTTCAGACGCCTGGTGTACCGAATTGATTTCCTCATTACTCCGATTTAGTGTGCTTGTTTTTTCATCATACCGATTGCAGAACCACAATCCACTAAAGATTTAAATGAACAATGAGCACTTTGGAAGCATGATATTTTTCTGAACGCCTTCAATGCACACTCTGCCAGGGGAGTGGGTGGTAAGGCTGGAGAGTCACCCTGCCAAATCTCTGCTCTCCCTCAAGCAAAAACCCATGCAATTAACATCTTAACTCCCTGTTAAACAATCCTCTCTCTCTCTCTCTCTCTCTCTCTCTCTCTCTTCATTGCATTTATTGACGCTGTCTCCATCTCCTTCACACTCAGCCACCTCACTCTGTCTGGCTTGGTTTTCACTTTCAGGCTCTTTGAGAACACCAAGCATGGGAATCCAGATCGTCGAGTCCTTTTCACTGCTCCGTCGTTGGCTCAAAACTCATCAGCCGTCTTCAACGCTCAAGGAGTACCTCACGTCGCCCTCTTCCCACTGAATCACAATCCCTTTCCCTCACCTCCACTACCTTGCTTCATATGCTTTTATCTTGAAGTTTAAAATAAAGTCTCTCCTCAAGCTCTCATTTGTCTTATTTCTTTCCTGGCGCTTCTCTCTAACACGATGTTAATGATACTGTCAGGGAGCTTTGGCTCTGGCGGTTGTTGATCCAGGAAGCTGAACTGAAGCTCATTCTACTGCTGCACTCATCAGGTTGCTCTGGATCAGCAAAACTGTGGAAATGTTCATGTAAAAACACTTCAGACAGAGCTTCGACACAGATGTCACCGCTCCAATAACAGAATCCTCAATACACACTGCTACTCACATATGGAGCAGCCACGCCAAGCCCCCCCAGAGCTGTTGACATGGCTATGGCCGCCGTTTACCCATAAACAGCCGTCACCCAATCACCACAGCTGTGTCAAGTCTCGGGCCAATCCGGACAGCTGTGCAAGATCAGTCCGACCCGTTCTGCAGAAGACTAATCGCCGTGGCTCTCCTCAGGGATGGATGTGGAACGGAAAGCAAAGGCAAGAAAGACAGAAGGATGAACGACATCTGTGAGAATCCATCTTGGTTTCCGTTGTGTTCACAAACAAGTCCACCAGTTGGATTATGGGTAAAGTGGGAAAAAAATAAAGAGTTGAGGATTTGGATCAAGGTCCAAACTCTTGGACCTTGGGAAATTTACGACTTAAATATGTGAGCAATAATGCAAGAGGCACCACAACAACTGGAGAAGTTATAGTGCGTGGCCTTTCAGAGAGTAGTAACTTATCTTTTATGAACAAATGGTTTTTACAGCACATCTTCAGCAGACCAGTAGTGTCATGGATGGAAAGAAGGAGGATGGGGAGCGGTGACCAGAGGATGTTTTTATTGTTTTTTCTATTGTCTTCAGAACAAGTTCAAATCATGCCAAGGTTTCAACGCAAACAATGAAAAGACCCTCACGGTCTTGGTATGTTATTATCACTTCACTGAACAATCAAGATCCTTTCCCTCTCATCTGGCCGACAGAGAAGGAGAGAGAGAGAGAGAGAGAGAGAGAGAGAGAGAGAGAGAGAGAGAGAGAGAGAGAGAGAGGGTGCTCTGCTGACCCTCTCTGGAATGTACTTCCTCTTTTCTCTCCCTCTACTCCTCCTTATGGGGTTTCCTGTATTCACGGCAGGCGTGTAGGTCAAAGGACATACTGTAAAGTTGATCCGGTAAATTCTCATCGCATGCCAGTCAGAATACAGTTCCTCCACCATTCCTTTCTGTTTTAAGAGCAACACCTCCCCCCCAAGGAGCTGTTCTTGCCAGCAGGGAGTTTTTAAGAGTCCTTGAGTCGTCATCCCCGCCCTGCTCCGGTCTATTCCAGTAAATTACTTGACAAGTAATAGTAGTACACAATCTTGTACCCAAGCCTTTTCCCTCAAAAGTTACAAAAATGTTACAAAAATACCTCTCATAACTGCTCATGTCACTGCTGCAAGATGATTTTCAACACGATTTATTTAGTTGATATAAGATGTGTCCCCCCTCTTGTCTATGAGGGGGGAAGAACAACCAAGTCAACCATTGGGCAGGTCTTGGTTCTGCTTCGGTTCCCTATGGGATCTATACAGCAACTCCCCCCTTGTCTCTCGCTGGACGTTATCTCATTATGAAGCTGATGTTTAGTCTATCTCTCCCTGGCTGATTTCAAAACAAAGCATCGGGTCCCTTTTCTCTCCTTCCTGTCTGTCCTCCCTCTCCCTAATGGGACTCCCACACTCCAGACACCCTCCACTCTGACTTCCTTCCTTCACAGAGGTTAATGGTGTGAATTTCACCACTTACGCTATCAGAATGTGTGATAAGCATGTGAGGAAATGCCTCTTTCTCTGTAAGGTCACGAGATTGCGCTGCACAGTCTTCCACGCGGCTAAATCTCCACGTTGGGCTCGTCCATGTGCATCGTCTATCTAACATAGACACAAAGACATGCAAGTCAGGTGGATTGAAGACTCATAGGTTTGAATGTGTTTGTCTGTCTGTGTTGGACTGGCCTCCTGTCCAGGGTGTTTCCCTGCCTTCTGCTCAGTGTATGCTGGGATAGGCTCTAATCCCCCTGTGACCCTGAATAGAAATACATGAGTTAAGAAAATGATTGAATGTTGTGATGCTTTCATTTCTCCTGGATAGCAGAGAGAAGGTAGAGCTGGATGAAGCCGAGGTTAAGGGAGGGAGAGAGAGAGGGATTTAGAAAGCTAAAGGGGAGTCATAGTTGGGGTTTGGTACTTACCCTGGCACCCTTCTCTGGGAAACATTTACAGCCTCCACTGCAGTCTCTTCCTCCACAGGGGCCACTCTGCTTCTTCCCACCCTGCGATAGACAAAACAGAGAACATGCAGGTTAGAGCTGGACCACGTAAGTCCTGAAAATCACATCGCCACACTGCATTTGAGAGAGCATGTGCTGCAGCCGCTGCATTTTGCTTGCGTTCCTCTTCGCGCAGTCGTATGGGACAGGGTGTGGGGGTAAATAGTTGTGTACTGTCGGTGTGAGCGGCTGTGTTTGTGTACTCTGTGGTTTCTGAATGCATTCGTTGTTTATGGCTGCATGAGTGTGGATGGTTGCTGGAGTGCTGTCTGAACTGTTGTGTTTATTGGTCTGGTGAGCCCTAAGGGTGTTTTGGATATGACTGAGATGACTCACGACGGATGTCCAGACATAATGGACGACCATGTGTTCATGGAAATCATCCCATTCATTAGAGACGTTTGGTCTGGCAGGGAGAATGCGTCTGGGGGAAACTCAAAAAAGTCCCCATCAACATATTTAGGCTGCATACCAGAAAAACTACCCACGCCACCATCACTGGGCAATCTGCACTAGACAGGACGCAAACACACACACACACACAGCCCGTGGCTGGAGGTCGCTGTGGACGTGACACGATCAAAGGGAGCAGTCACACAAACAGGGTTTCCAAACCCCACGGGTCAGGGGTGTCAAGACCCTGATGGATGGCTGAGACAAGCTTGTCTTGGGACATGATGATGATGATGAAGACAGAGTGGAGTCTTGGAGAATACTTCTGTTTATGTGGGAGGTCAAATGAAATAATAATCGGAACGCAAGAGCCAGTTTGAAACCGCTGGATCACGTGCCTTCACCACATTTTTGATTCACTACAGTCACAGAAACAAATCATTTGACAAGACTGTAGACACGCATTAACCCTCAACACTGCAAAACAGATATGCTTTATATTAAGTTAGCTCGATGGCATAGCTGGAACATCTCACTGGTCTAAATATGGTCTGGTCTAAATACTGGTCTAAATGCATGTCTGGAAACAAAAGCATTTGAATAGTTTGAAATGTTTTCACCATGGGCAGCCCATTCAATTCCAAGTTTCCAGCGTTTTGGGAGTTTGGTGAAAGGGCCCTTCAGTGTGCTTTCAATTAGCATGTATGAGTGAAGCTCTGAGTCTACAGAGGCTCCATCTCGCTGGTTTATCTCATGACGTCTCTGCCCTGCGTCTGCCCACGTCCCCCACCTACACAGCCATACCATAGCCCGCTTAGGCTGCAAATGCCTACATACCCCAAAAAAAAAATCAAAATGGCCACTTTATGCCCACAGTGGCAACAAAGTGGTGGATAAAGACTCAGAATAATTCCCCCTCATCACTCTGACATGAGATCCCAAAGGCCCAGCTGACAAAGGCCACATTGAGACCCTCCTCACACACAAAGAACCTCTTTTTACCACCGACCATGTCCTTTAATGATCCCCTATCTCCACAGCACAAAAGACTCCCTTCCCCTCCCTTGTGGAATGCACACAGCAGTTTCTTCCTTAACTACTGTGGAAGTGAGGGGGTATAGCTGAGACACGATGCCTGCACGCTATGGCGGTAGACTCCTTCTATTCATAACTCAATAGAAGACATTCTCTACATTCTCTACTCTACATGGTTTTGAGAGTTTATTGGAAGCAAGCGTTCCTTTGCACCACCTTGCTAAACTTAGCCTTCAGGAGAGGAGACGAAAACAGGAGGTCAGACAGGACATCAGCCCATCGGCCCAGTAGAGACCAATAGAGGCATGACGTGAAGAGGAACTCCAAAATACAGACAATAGGCTGCGTCATCGCCAGACAGACGCACTAAGGAGAGGTCCCCGAAAAGGTAGTTACATGACACGCGGCTACAGTTTACAAATGACTAGTTGGTGACTGTTTCAGTGGAGGACAATGGGATTCTGCTGCAGTATCCTGTTTTCTCCACCCACCACCAAAACAACCCACCTTCTGCAAAATCACCTTTTCCATACTTTCGGTATGATCACTTTACCATTGTAGCGAAATTGGATCATTGTGTGTGTGTGTGTGTGTGTGTGTGCAAGCGAGGGCTCTCTAGCCGCGAACCAGACCGGGCCAGACCAGAACAAGACTAGGACCGAAGTCGTCGCTGCCACGCCCCGACCGCGTGACACGAGAGACGGATGAGACCGGACCACCCAGCGACCACAGCTGAGGGTTTGGCTGGCTGACAACAATCTGGGGTCCTTATCATCAATCTGACACCGATGTAAAGCTCTAACGATAGAGCACCGGGGCCCAGTCTCAACACGGGGGGAAACTGAAAGCTATACCAGACTCAACACTTCAGCCCTGGGACGAAGAGACAGGCAAGGACGTAACGTGTTCATTTCCACGATAGACGTAAACACACGTCATCCTGCAATATTACTCTATATTCTTCATGCTCCTTTGCGATGAGACAATAGTGTATATAGTATGAAACAACAACCCCAGGGCAATTTGCAACAATAACTCAACTGTGGTTGCTGGTTTACAGGAAAGCTCTCCAGTGTTGATCATCTTTCATGTCTTGCGAACTACCTTCAGTGGTGTGGGAGAACCGCTGTGGTCTGCTCTACTTCAATAATGCATACAACACACACACACACACACACACACACACACACACACACACACACATCCAAACACCCACCCCACACACTCAAAATGAAACTCCGCTGCAATGTAGCAACATCCATGGCAAATCTCAGCCCACACAGGCATGATAAAGGAGAAAATTCCCTCATTCCCCGAAGCTCGGAATATCCCAGACAGTGTTGGACCGCATCGGCATTAAAAACATCTCAGCGCGTCTGAGTAACGTATTAATTGTTTTCCTCTCAGGGCCAAAGTGCTGTGTCATGAGCCAGCGCAAATCCTCCCACTCCTCTCTGCCTGGGTTCTTTGGTCATGGAAGTGTGTCTGGAGTGTGTGTGTGTGTTTCGGTTTCCCCCTGTAAACAGGCCTGGATAAACGCCGGATAACCGGTAAGAGATGTGTCATGAGAACGAAACCTACCAGAGTCAACACATTCCTCCCCTTTCATAGCAATTCACTTCCACTGAACACGCCATGACACACGTTATGAAGAGTTTAACCTGTATCCCCCTTTGGTTTGGTCCGAACGGGGCAGGCTGTGGTTGAATTCGTGCAGAGGAGTGAACGTCGACTCTAACAATTAAGTTAACATTTCCTTTTTAGAACGCCTTATTGGATAACTGAAGCGTTTTACATCATTTTCAAGATTCTTCAGTGTGTGAGTTTGAGTGCTGAGGTGTGTATATGGTGAAGTGAGAGGCCACAGCGGTCAGATTAATGTCTCCCTTAAGTTTAGTTGCCTCCCTGTTTTTATGACTACGCTGGTGCCTCCCTCCCATGAACACCGACTCCTTCTATATATATGAAATAAATCCAGCTGGCTCAGCAACACACATCTCTCTCTCTCTTTCTCTCTCTCTCTCACCCCCCACACACACTCAGCACACTACTGTTTTTAATGCTATAAGAAGAGAGATATATTTCTCTTTATTTGTCTGTGTAAGGGAGGGTGAAGCTGGCAGCTCTGGTTTAGTGTGCTGCTATGTGTTTTTAATGATTAGGCAGTTGTTGGTGTGCATTTCCTTTTAGCGTTGTGGGTGGGTGTCCAGACGTACATACTACACCACCGCCATTTATTCAGACAAAACATCAAGCAGTGCTGTCATTGGTTTGATGGGACTATCTGTGGTCAGCTTGAGTCACCGCGGTCCTGGTTTATCCATGCACTGTATACAGAAGGTTCACCGCAGACGGGCCACATCCGAGAGCCTCCTGTCCTCCATGTGAAACCCAGCCAGGATCAACACAGGACCTCAGGCACAATGGCAAGACGATGACACGACCATAAGATGAGACCAAAACAAACCAAAGACACATTACAGATGCAAAGGCAGATAGTGATGTTGGACTTGAGAACGTGGGAACAGGGAACATCGACTATATACAAAGAAAATAAATAAATATACTTGATTTTTGAGAGGGTGCAGGAATTAGAGCGGCATCTTGGGGCTTCATCCCCCCAGCAAGAGACAGTCCACTCTGTGACCCTCAATAACCCAAAACCAGAAGGATCATGGGAGGATTTACGGTAAGTCAGGAAGCCGCCATGATGATGACTGCACAGGTCAGACAAAATGGACACATGAACCCCAGGTGGTTGAATGAAAAGATGTGCACACACACACACACACACACACACACACACACACACACACACACACACACACACAAAGACATAGCAAGAGAGAAGAGAGAGAGAAAGAGAGAGAGAGAGAGAGAGAGAGAGAGAGAGAAAGAGAGAAAGAGAGAGAATTGAAAAAAAAGTCACATCACATCTTGCAGCCTCTCCCCTATAAAAAGAAACAAACAGGAAATCAAGAGGTCACGCGCACACACACACACACACACACACACACACACTCACACACACACACCAAACAGAGAGAGCGAGGACAGAGTCCATGATGTCGACACACAGCTGTACATTCCACATCTCTCCTGGAAAATCAGTCACTGAGACATCCTGTGATCATTCATTTAACGTTATTTAGAAATGTAGTTCAAAGAGACGACCTGAGAAATAGAACTTCTACAAATATCTCATTCTGTGTTGGTTAAACATCCCAGCATTTACAGATGTCAACCCATGATGTCACAACAGCCATCACTCTCAATCTGAAGTCACGGATCTGACAGATCGCCGCTCCAATATGGCTTCTCAGCTTACACACATGAAACGGCAAAGTGGAGCATAAACAGTGTTTGTGTGGGACTCCCGTGTGTCTGGGCAGAGATCAGAGACTACTGCAGGTCAGGATCGCCGTTTGATCTGGGATCGGCGGTGACAAGGTCATTCCCCCTTTCCTAACTCACCCCATGGGGAGGACAATGCAGAGGAAACAGAGCAAGGAGATGTAAAATACAGCTGCTCTTATTAAGCTAGTGAAGGACACCGGGGCTATTGGGGTCAAGGGTAACAAGATCCTGCACACGCAAGGAAACGTGACCGTAATTGGTTGATGTGAGGTCTGTTTGGCAGTGGCTGTTCCTCATCCTCAGCGGGGGGAGGTCTGACCTGTGACCTGACCTGTGACCTTTCCTCTTTGACTTTGGTCCAGTGGAATGTTTGAACTGTTCAGGTCCGTGGATGACCAATCCACTCAAGAAGCACCAGCAGCCACACAACCTCCATAGACAGGAGGTAAAGATATTGTGCTTTTTCTGCAAAACATCGCTGCCTAAAGTGCATTTTGTGCTGTTAATATGAAAAAGCGAGTCACGCGTCATGCACTTTGTTTCCATAATGATTAGCTGCAGTAGCTGGCACAGCACGCAGTACTTAGGTACAACTTTCAGACACTTAGTAGAAACTCCCACAACACAGTCAATATGCTCCTATCAACAACTACTACCAACTTTTCTACTTCTGCTTTCTCCATTTTCATTCTGGTTGTTGTTGTTGTCCTGAACTGCTGCTCTTTATTGTGATTGACCAGCTCACAAAAAAAAGTGGAAACTGGAACTTTTCTTGGTTTGAAAATGCCCCTAGACCACACTCTGAGGCTGTGGTGTGTGGGGCAGGAAGACGATCCGCCTGTCTCCATAGTAACAATTGTAATTAAATGTCCCGATAAATGAGCCAAAAATGTCTGCAGCTATTACTATTACAAGAACTCCACAAAACTCTGAAGTTAGATTCAAAACTACCTTCACAACCAACTGCATCTGCACAGAGGACAGTGAGGACAGGAGCGTGGCGGTCATCAGCATCATCATCATCATCTGTGGACCTTCTTCCGCTTCAGTTCCTGGACTTCACCAGTGATGACTCTGGTTATGAGAGCCTCCTCTCTATGGAGGAAGAGGAGTCTGATGATGATAGCTTCCTCTCCTGTCCACCAACACTTCCCAGCTCAAGACCAGAGGTTGGGCTGATTGAGGGCAGGCCACTGAAGAAGCAGCGGTCAGAGCATGAAGACTCCTCTGAAGTCGGCTCCCTCAACCTTTGGACTCCTCCACAAAAAGGAGCAGGGAGGAGAGCAACTGGGAGGAGGTTGCTGCTAATAGGCAGAGATTGACAGCGACTCGAATGAACTTCACCATGCCAGACCTTCGTTTAACACTACAGTGAGGGTTCAATCAACACTAGTACCGGCATGAAATGCAGCAAGGACGAATTTTACACTTCTCAACAGCACTGCAACATCTGCACCTGCATTGCTACTTGAATTAAATAAACTGAACAATCTGAGTTTTATCATAATTCCACAATTGAGATGTATTAATATGATGCTATTTCATGATCCAGGAATTTATAACAATATCAACCAATTTAGAGGGACATTTTATTACATGTTGCAAAGTTATTACATTATCCAGCAGTTATCGCTGCTTGATTTCTCAAGGTAACAGCTGCACTTCTTCACACTAACCATCTAAAAGACCTCAACTTAAAGAGTACAAACTGGCTGAACTGAAACATCTGGCTACACAACGGCAAACCCAGGGAAGCGCTTTTATCAAGGTCGCTGTACGATACATGCATCTGTGATGGGAACGTGAACTATGGGATACGCCTTGATGCATACGTTTGCACTGTACAGTATCTCCTCTGTCAGAGTGAGTGATTCAGTGCTGGGCGTGTGATACTCTGGGCTCCAGCTGAGAAACATCTCGACGTGCGATTCAATGCAAGCGAGCAGGAATCTCATCACCACTCACGAAGCAGCCCTACATGCTGTGGTTCAAGCCCCGTTAACTGCCCATGACCGATTCACTGATTAATAGGCCTGTGGCTTTGACAGCAACCGAGGTCGGGCTCTGGAGAATCAGAGCGAGGATTTACTTCAAAGATTTGGGATTTGTATAAAAAACAGAGATCGTGAAATATATCTTGAATGTCATACAGGCCCTGACAACACAAAGAACGTCATAAATCATTCGATGGTCACACAGGGCAGTGGACCCAACCCTTGTAAATGTTTTTGTAAGTAAAATGTAATTCCAAGCTTTGGTTTTTGGACATTTATTCTCAGATAGCGAGATACCCGCTGCAGCCTCCCTCTAGCCCACATCAGTGTCTCCTACAGAGGTCTACAGACACTAACACCAGCATCCTTACGTATAAGTCCAGGGAAATATAAGGAGGGATGAGGGTGTAATTGTTCCGCTGGATAAAAGGGGAAAGAAGCATGTGTAAATGACCCCTATAACTGTGGGTGTGAGGGTATGCACATAAAACCACAAATGTGTGTGGGAGCGCGCGTAGACATGGGGATTGAATACAGTTGAAAAGCAGACTTCATGCTGTTCATTGTTGCTGTCTGTCTGTGTGACTCACAAGAGGGCTGTGGGAACTGTTGCCTCCATTCTCTCACACAAAATCAAACTACAAGTCAGGAAAAACGTGATTGAAAACAAATGCTAAAGGAACATTTTATTTTATACGCATCATATCCTGGGTTTCCTCTGAAGCTTATTTTTGTCTTTCAGTCTAGTCCTTCTTTTCAGCACATCACTGTAATATAAGCTTAAACAGAGTTACAAAACCAAAAGGGTTTCAAATGCAGGTCAGCATGTCAAACGGGTGAGTTTATAATTCCAGTGCAGCTCGGCCTTCCGGCAAGAGTCGAGTGTAGAATTGTAAAAATAATCAGATTTCAATTCTTAAGCAAACACAATCACAAACATACACACACCAAGACAAACAGTGGTACACAGAGACACACACATACACACAAAGCAGAACCCAAAACATAATCGTGTTTGTCTTGGCTTGGCTTGGCTTTTATTATTGAGGCATATCTTGATACAGAACTAAATGTCCCGTAAAAGGCCCCATTATGGTGATAAGAGAAAGTCTTGTGAGTCCCTGAAGGCCACATTAGTCGGCCATTACGGATCTCCATGCATCTCCAACTTGCTATCCAGCTTGTCTGCACCATTGCTTCTGCTTCCTGCCATACCACCATCTACTTCCTGTAGGGACAGTTTAAGAGCTGGTTTCTTTAGCAAGTGTTCACGCACACACACACACACAATGGAAAATGGGCAAAGAGTGTGTATGATGATAAGGAGATATATAAAGGTGAGCCTGGGGCAGAGATTTGTGAAGAAGAAAGAGAGAAACGAGAGATAATCCAGCGAACGACAACGTTAGAGCGGGGCCAGTATGGGAACAGCTGTGTGACTGAACACAGGAAGCAGTGATTTCCCATGTCCACGCAGAGTAGCCATGGAAACCAACTCAACAACTTGATTAACAGAGAAATGGAGAAGCAGAGAAAGAGACGTGAAAAGAGACAGAGAAGAGAGAGAAAGACAGAGGGGGTGGGTGGGGGAGTGAGCGTATTGGAGGGGAGTTTGGGGGAGAACATGGACTCGAGGATAGGGAGCAGAAAGAAGCACCAGAGACTCCCACTGTTCTCCCCTGGCTGGGCTCCAGTGAAAACACAGCTCTGGTTTCTGCCCTGGGCCTGATACAGCTGGACCCTTCCTCTCTTAGCTGGCCTCAGGTCACACAGAGACTCAACTCCATTTCCCAGGGGGCCACACTTCTAATCAGCGCTTCCTGCTAGGGCCTGAGGTAAATGGAGGTGGGATTAGACGCTGTCGGCTAACAGGCTAACCTGTCCAACTCCGTCACCTCCATAGCCCTGCTGCTCACCCCTCTCATCAGATGATCAATGACATCCAGATGGGAGGATCCATCCAATAACAACCTGGACACCCGAGAGGCCTGAGAATAGTGTGTGTGTGTGTGTGTGTGTGTATTCCTATGCTTATAAGGACCAAATGTCCTCACAAGGATAGAAAGATGAAAATCTGCCAAAGTGAGGACATTTTGTTGGTTGTCACTTCTTCAAGGGGCTAATTTAGGGTTTGGACTTGGTTTAGGGCAACAGCGTAAGTAGAACATGACGGGCCTTAATGCAAAATAAAATTGACGGCCCCGCGGGTCCCATTGCAACTGCCCCGCCTGCCATTACGCCCATGGTTCGGGGGTTAGTTTTAGAATTATGATTCAGGTTCAGGTTAGGGTTAGGGTTAGACATGTGGTGGAGAAGGTTACGGTTCGGGTTAGGGGTCAGGAATGTAGTCAATGAGGGTCCTCATAAGGATAGTAATACAAACAAGTGCCTCCAGAGCCTTCCTGTGGAGACTGAGAAACTCTGTATGTGTGTGTGTGTGTGTGTGTGTGTGTGTGCGTGATAGAGAAGGAGGAGATGGTAGGACAGAAGGAAACATTGGTTGGCGGGAGGGGAGAGAGTGAGTAAGAGAGAGAGAGAGAGAGAGAGAGAGAGTGAGAGAGAGAGATTAGACAAGGTCGTGTTATCATAGTATGCACATTTAACTTTGTTAACATTCTTCCCATGACAAGTAATAATTCAGTCTAATCAATTAGACTGCAGCTGGGCTGAAAATGGACTGGTGTGTGTCTTCTGTCCAGAAAAGGAATTGTACAGGACAATGAGATCAGGGACGGTCCGGCTCCTAATTACTGCTGATGACATATCATACACAGTTGTTGGAGGGGGGCGGGCCTCTATACCATCTGCAGGATATGACCAGCTCCAGCTTAAACCTCAGTGTGTCTTTAGCGCCACATGACTATCCCCAAGAAACACACATCAACTAATTCAAACCAATGACTCCAGACACTCAGTCGCTATGAGGGCACCTGTTGAACCAAACACTACATAAACTAGAAAGCCCAGAGTGAAAAAACAAGTAGGTATGCTCTTTGTCCAAACACAGCTGAAACAATCCTTCCATCTGAGCTCACTGAGAAGCCTCACCTCCACTGAAGAGAGACAGACGAGCAGAGACGCACACGTGTGGGAGAAGGACAGGAGGGATAAATGGGGAGAGAGAGAGAGAGAGCGAGAGAGAGAGAGAGAGACTGACCCTCTGCCAAGTGTCCCTTTCAGAGACAAATGGAGAGCGAGTGAAGGGAAAGAAGACAGGGGAAGTAGAGACCGGAGCAGAGATGAGGCTATAAAAGGAAGAGAGAGGAATGGAGCGGCGGAGAGTTGTGCTGAGAGACTGAAGCCCGGGAGGATTGGGATGACCGGCGCTTTGGAATTCTTTCAGCGTAGCCTGATGGGACCCCAGCGTCTCTCCATTAATCACTGGGAGATGGGGGAGAGAGGAGAGGAGAGCGCGGGGGGGTGGAGGTATAGGGACATTCCGGGGTCAACGTCCACAATGAATTTACTTCCTAACGTCATTCCAAGTCAAATAAAAGTCAGTTCACGCAGGACTTCACACACTAACATAACCTTAAATACTCCTAGTGGGTTTAAAGGGGGGGGGGGGGCATGAGAAGTATTAAGAGATGAGGGGAGATCTTTTTAAAAGCTGGATGTTAAAGGTAAAGAAGCCTGCTGCACCTTTAAGGCTCAACTTGATGGGGGCGGATAGCGTCTTGTCTGGGGTGGGTGGTGTGTAATCTTCAATCTTTTAAGTACATAGCAATTTCTGTGTGTGAGAGTGTGTGTGTGTGTGTGGAGTGTGTGGAGTGTGTGGAGTGTGTGGAGTGTGTGGAGTGTGTGGAGTGTGTGGAGTGTGTGGAGTGTGTGGAGTGTGTGGAGTGTGTGGAGTGTGTGGAGTGTGACTGCGGGTTGTTGCACATGACTGGGAATGAAAACGATGCATGAAAAGTGGTTATCCCTGGAATCAACCGCTGGCATCCTACCTTTCTATTCTCTTGCGTATTGAACCGCCTCTTTTCACGTGCAGTGGAGAGCTTGTTCATGACAATATGAAGACACGCTGACGCAGATAGGCACGGTACAACGGCAGAAATGTATCCTTTCTACAGCGCGGTGTATTCGTGTGTTGAAGTGTTGATGCACATTCTCTACTGCCCCTCAAGTTGACGTTAAATCGTCTTTGCGTTGTTGCTGACGTTGCTTCGGTAATATCTCAAGACGTGGCCAGCTCAGTGAACGATATCTGAAGCGTGATATTTCAACTGCATATCTGCCCTACTAGTCTGACAAAGATGTAGGACCATGCTTCTATGATAGTTTCAAGAATCACCAGAATCACCTCGATGAGTAGCTGAGAGGACTGTGCAGGTCAGATAGTAATGTAACGTCTGGACCTAAGGATCTAAGGATCTAAGGATCTAAGGATCGAAGCACTAAGCGCAGAGATGGGATCAAGCCGAGCGCACCGCACAGTCAAACGGTCCAGTGGCAGACACCCATGAGTGAGCGTGGAATAAACCCTTGGAGCTGCCAGTGTGCTGACCATGTGTGGAGGCTCAGAAGCATCAGGAAGGAGACCAGAACCACAGTGCTGGACGGGAAGATGGTAGTCCTTCTACAGCTTTAAGCACCTTTTAAAACAGCTCAATATTTCAACACAGCTTCCTAAGTATAGTTTATTGAGCAGTCATAATTTGAAGTTTATAGGTTAGGGTTTAAACTTGAGAGTATGTTTGGATCTTGAACCAATGTTAAGGACAAATTGCACTTAGAGAGTGGTTTGATTATTGTGGGTTAGGTTAGGCTGCTCCCCTGTGATTGGCTGAAGAATGATGTCAAGATGAGGTGATCAAGGATGTAAGCAGCAGGTTTAAGAGTGAAATAAAGTAATTTAAAAAGAAAGAAAGAAAGAAAGAAAGAAAGAAAGAAAGAAAGAAAGCAAGAATCCACCATTCAAGTTTTCAACAGATTTAGCAGATGATGCTAAATGATATAGATGATACAACAAGTAAAGCGGAGGACAATAGCAGCCTGCTAGCCACAGGAAACTGATTCAAACCAACAAAAATGTGTTAGGCTGTTACCCAACATGTGTACATCAAACTATACACCCCCGGACATGTTTTGCTGTTCAGTCTAGAGTACGAACAGGCATTGGGTTTAGAGAATATACGACTCAGGAAACATTCTCTGGAGGAACCGAACTATGTGGGGCTGTAAAGAAACTCTGACATACAGTATTTGGCGTCCCCCGTTTCCTTTTCCTGTTTAGAGAGCTTCTCTGGGCGATCCAGTTTCTGTTCACACAATTCTGGATGCAGGATGTTTTCCCTCAAAATCGAAGTTCGCTCAAGCCCGTAGATAAACAAAGCTCACTGCAACGCTCACCGCACGTGTGAAAAGAGAATGATGCACACTCCCAAATCCTGCTTCCAAGGACGGAGAGCAAATCGTTTCAGACCTTTGATATAGACTTCACTTTACTGGCCTTTCTCGCCACTCTCCAGGTTTGTCTTCAGTAGTTTTAATAACAAATGGGATGTCTGGGATTTGAGTCTATATTTCAGATGGTATGGACTCAGTCACTCATTGCTCCTCTTATTCTGAAAGCAGATCTCATTTTGAAAGAAACCCCCGAGGTGGCAATTTCTAAACCAATAGGGGGCAAACAGCCAAGCTCTCCGGGCCTTTCCTGTCACAATGCCGAACCTTAGAGACTAATCAAATAATCACCACACAAAGTGGAAAACCACATTGCTGAAGAAACAATACTTAAGCAAACAAAAGACATACATACATCAAGTACACACAAAACGTCCACACAAGCACACACACACACGCAAGGTTCACATCTTGACGCAAACATAAAAGGACTACAGAGTGTGTGTTGTGTTTGTGAAGAACACACAATACCCAGAAAGGTCAGAGGGGTTAGTCTCTGAGGTGATGGCAACACCTCATAACATTCACTCACTAACACACACACACACACACACACACACACACACACACCCCCCAGTGACAGGGAAGCCCCACACATGGGCTTCTCATCTGAGGCTGTGGCTTCCTGAGAACAATGGGCCCTTCCCCTGATTGTTACAGTCGGGTACTCTTTATATCACAGCTCTTATTTTGGCAGGGGAGCTGCTGGACATTTTTCTACCCTTATCACCAGCAGACATCTTCCTCTCGCCCTGGACACACGCCTTCCTCCTCCATAAAACAATCACATTCAAGAGGTCAGTCATTCCATTGGGTAACCTTGTCACCCACGCTCATTCACATTTGCTCATGCACAATTAGAGACACACTTTGGCATACTGCATACTGTTTCTCACATGAACTGCATGGCTCTGTAACTAATGGGAATGTTTGTGAGCATTTCCAATATTTGAATTTTGTCCTTTGTTATGGATATTTGAAACACATTGTAGGTGAATGAGTCTTCTGTGGAATACCATGCCAAAAGATACACGCAGAAACAACATTTATCATAATCGCCTACTTAGCGAGAAAGAGGTGATCGCTAAAGCAGGCGTTGCTGTGTTTCCAGGTAGGATTCTGCAGCCAGCAACATCCCCTCTACCATCGCCGACCCATTTCCCACAACTCACACACCCGCTGCCAGCATTATCCTGTCATTCCAGTGGGCTGAAACACATCTTGAAATTTATTCTCAAACACAGGAGAATCGAATCCTCTCCAAGGGTCCGCCACGAAACATCCTGTTAACATTACTGCCTCAAGAGCCTTCCTTCCCATTCCAGTGGATGAACTCTGTGTGTGTGTGTGTGTGTGTGTGTGTGTATGCAGCCATGCGTACGTGCCTGGGCCCTTGCTCTAAAAAACCCTGGGGTTACTTTCTCCCAATAAAGTATGGCATCTCTATGGAGTCCTAACAAATCCTAACAAAATAGGATCCTCTAATGTACTGTAGTATACAGTATGTCCCTAAGGCCCTGTAGTGTGGCACTATAATGTTAAAGGTGACTGACAAGCTGGCCTTGGTCGTAAACACAGAGGCTCTGACTTTAACTCAATTAGCTGAAGCAGCGAGTCACGTTGCACCTCAAGTAGCAGGGGAGCAAGAAAACGTGAAAATAAAGAATTCAATCTCACATCGAAAACATCTTGAGAATGACGTTTATCGATAGCTAGGGGAATTCCAAATGTAAAACATCACGTGTGAACGGATGGTGGGAAAGAGACCGGGGTCGGGTTCAAAGAACTGAAGCAGTCCCATGGGTCAGATATGGATTTGATATTAGGCAGACACTCACAGTTTCTTAGAAGCAGTTGGGATTAATAATCAACAGAGTGTAACATGTGACTGATGATGCATTAACTTACTGCTTCCCTCATGCTTCCCTCACCCTTTCAACAACTTCTGTCACGTGCATAGAGGAAGATAATATCACAAAAGCTCAGATGCTGACTATGATTTCAATACAGAAATAGAATCTGTTTTATGTATTTCAAATTTGCAGTATCATTATTGCTGCATTTGACAGTGAACTCGGTTAGTGGCAATCTGAAAATAGCCTCCGGTGTCCCAGTACCACTGCCTTGGTCTGAAGGCTGCACAATACACAGAAGACCTGAGCTGTGTCACACGCTTTTCATCAGGGCCCGACCAAATCTCATAAGAGCAACGGACAAAGGGGCCTTTTCATTTCACCCCAGAAAATCACTTTTCATCTGAGGGGCTTCAGTATGATATTAAATGTCTTATTATAGGACCTTAGACCATCTGACGCTGGGACAAACAGTCATGAGCAAGAGAAGAGAACAGAACAGAAGGGCAAAACACACACAAAGGTGCAAATACGCACACACGCACACACGCACACACACACACACACACACACACACACACACACACACGCACACACGCACACACAGACACAGTGTGCATCGGAAATTAACATCACAAGGGTGGGTATGGGAAAAGGGGAAATAAAGTAGCCCACCTGAAGTGAGTAGGTCTGGATGAAAAGAGGATAAAATGTTTATGGGCTATTACTTCTCTTAATTTAGCATCCACACTTTCTCTCAGAGCACCTCTTTAACCGAAACCTTTATGACAACTTGTAACAATCCAAAGTCCAAATAAATGAAAGAGTATTTGTGTAGGTGTGTGAGAAAAACAGTTCAATAATATTTGTGAACAGGAATGTCTTTCCAGAATGGGAACAGAAAACCAAGGTGATGCATCATAGATGTGGAGCTGCTCTAAAGTTATTTCTGGATTTTACATCCAAGTCAACTTTACTTTGCTGTAATGCCAACAGGCATTATGGGTTCGTACCCCATCAAGTCCCCCTCAGTGCTGTCAAAATCCCTCCCATTCACTGTCATTGGAGCAGCTCCAAGATTGTTTTAGTAGTGCCATCATCAAGAGTCCTTTCTCTCTAGTTTCCAGAACCGCTCATTGATGTAACAGATCAGCACCTTGATCAAGGACACTTTGACAGGACACTTGGCTGCTGCAGGGATCGACCCTTTGACCTGTCCATTACAGGGGCCATCACTCTTACCACCAGGTCACCATGAATCATGTGTGAAATCTCTTTCAGGGTGGATTATTCAATTAAGGGACACAAGGGCTACTATGGATGCAGCAACTAGATGAGAATAAAGCACTGCAGCCCTCCACTAACGATGTTACAGGGATAGTTCACACACACGCAGACAAAACAATAAAAAGGATTGGTTGCAGGTTATTCTATTGCATATATAACAACCATGACGAATTTCTAACATTACACCACAAAGGTCAACAGCATGTTATTCTGTCTGAAGAGGTCATGGTCCTTCCCCACAATCCCTGCAAGGTCAAGGGTCAAACCTCAAGTAAAACATAACATAGCCCTATAACCCCTTTATTTATTTATTCTTTGTTTGCAAATGGAAAGCAGTGTGAAAGTCCTCATTGAGTGATTTGTCAAGAAGCCGCTTGAGTTTTAACTTCAGGTTGCTTGTGTTCTCCATCATGCATGGCCAGTATCAGAGCCCTCCTACAAGAAGCAGCCCTGCCAGAAACGCCCCAAACACTTTCTCGGCTGACACTCCCACTGTCAGCTGCCTGAGGTCTGCATGTGTCTAGTGAGCAGCTCCGCCGCTGACTGACTAAAACTGGAGACAGTGGCGGGTTGCTTTTTTTTTTACCTTAATTGTCAACAGGTTGCAAGTGAATGCAGGCAAGTGGTGTGAAAGTCAACAACATGTTGGTAGGGAACTTACTGCTTGCACTCCGGAGGCGAGGATGGCAATGGAGAGGCACAGCAACAGTAGCCTGTAGTAGAAAAGCATTAGACAGCATTATTTTTGCTGATCAGCTAATAAAGTATGTATTGCAGTTTGATGCACGCATGTGCTGCTTGCCTCAGACTCCCCGGGTCTCTGGTGCGCTGTCCTTGCATGGCCCCACTCATGCGGACCCCAAACGTCATTCGTACGCCGCTGTTTCCCTTGTTGTAGAGAGACAGGTCTACAGCATGTCTGCCCGCCCTGAGGCACACCGACACTACTAACACGAATAATAATAATATTATAAAAATAATAATACATTTGATCCATTAGCTGAGAGTCAGAATGTGTCGGCACAGTCTATATCCTGAGTCTTAAACGGGTTTGCTGTAAGAAAGAGAGCTAATGCTTCTCCGAGTGGGCAAACGTTGCATTCACAGGAAAACAGTTGCAATGCTACAATACAATACAGTTTTTTTTGACAAGTCTGTGTGTGTTTACTATGTTGTCGCTTTAATGAAATGCATTACTTACAGTCACTCCAGGTTTGGCTGCGGTGTCAGGGTCTGCGGAGTTTTTCACCGGGCACGAGACGCGCCGGTTCCTGCGCTGGAAAGTATAATAACAACCGGGGGTCACTGGCTCACCAAAACCTCCTGCAATATTCTCACAAAAAACTACCAGTGTGCCGAGCAGTCCCTCTCCTTACCGAGAAAAGTCAAAGTGTTTGTAACAACAGGGTTGTGTCCGTTTGCATGGGCGAGGGTGGTCGTTTCGGGGAGGGGGGTGTGGTACAGGAGAAACAAGAACAAGTTGCATTGATCAGAACCTCACATCGTCTCGGGCAAAGATGCAGCCAAACGTGCTGCGTATGCTCTGTTGATAACCCGTGTGTTACCTGAAGAAAAGAGGACAAGAAGCGGCCAACAGGTGGTTGTTTGGGGGGAACTCTGCACCGTTGCGCATCCAGTTTCTACCGCGCACCGCCACAATGCTGTTACCGACCGGCACCCTGTTTCTACTGGCGGCTCTCTCCTCAAGTGTAGACTTGTCAGGGGCTGAGGTAAGTTAAAAAAGGGATCTAGGGTCATCCACCTTGCGGGGAGCTTGCAGAGATATTTGTACAAGAGTTACAGTATTTGGTGCATTATAGCAGTATCTGACTGAGGTGGAAGGCGCGCGTCTCCCTCTCCAAACTCAATCTGTGAGTGCGCCCGGAGATAAAGTCGAATCAATACTTCAGACGTTCTTCATAAATATATTGAATCATGCGGCGTGTGTGTGTGTGTAACCCAGCCTGTTCTTATATTGTGAGGAATTCGCTCCTGTTAACACAATTCATAATGAGAAGCAGCATTGACAGCTTTCCAACTTTTCGGTGTCATTGAGGATAGAGTCACATTGTTTCATGGCAGATTCGTGCTTGTAGTGTACGACCTCTGCCCCAAGTCTCTTGTGATTTTATTTATCCTGTCATGCATTTCTTTTTGACTGTGGCAGGCTGCTTCTTACTATATGGTGGTATCCATCTACTCTCTAGTGTATCCTACTCCACTCTTGCTGGAGGAGAGGAGAGAGAGAGAGAGAGAGAGAGAAAACAAGGAGAGAGGGTGGGGCAGAGTGGCTGGCTGAAGTTAATTTATATGTGTTTGTGTGTGTGTGTGTGTGTATGTGTGTGTGTGTGAGAGAGAGAGAGGGACAGAGCCAGAGTGCAGTGTTTCATTTTTACTCCTGATCATTAATCATTGATATCTATTTTTAATCTGTATAAACTTTTCATGAATGTTTCTCTTTGGATTAGAAACAGAAACACTTTTTATATCAGACAGGATGGTGCCAGCTACACTCATCCTACTCCCCAGGCAGCCAGATAGAGATGTGACTTTACACTTTTACCTCTTCGGTCCTCAATGTGTTAGCCTGTGCTTTTGGCGACAAAGGGAATTTAAAACATGCAGCCCCTGCCATTTACTTACACGAAGTTGCACATTTCCATTACCAGGGAAGCAATATGAAACATTTATAGTGATGAGGGATAAATATCAATTATAACTGTTTCCCTAAACATTTTGCAAAAAAACCCTTTAAAACTGGAATGAGTTATGCCAGTTATTCTTTCAATCAGCGATATTTAGACTTTCTTTCTCAGCTGTGAGGATGAGAGAAGATTTCACTGGAAAGGCAGTCCTTTGAGTATCAATACAACAGGGTAGTTTCTGTATTAAAGCAGTTAGACAGCCCTGAGATATTACTCATAGACTAGATTACGACTTGTCAGCATGTCACCACGGTGATGTAAGTCACTGTTTTAATCAAAAGTCACTGCAATAGCCAGAGGAGGTGGCATTCCTGAAGAAATGGCTTTTTCCAGAAACACTCGTGTTCCAATCTCCTCTGACCCTATTTCCATTTTAAATAAAGTAGATGATCCATGAATGAGTTTAATGATTAGCAGCAGTGGAGGTAAAGAGCTAGAAAATAGCATGAGAGGGGGAGGAAGAGGATTGGATCTTGTGCTCTGGAGTCTCTCAGGAGAATGGAATGGTTTTGGTGGTCCAGGTGAGGGGGAGGGAACATGAATAGGATAATATAGCATCCATGGAAGAGGAAGAGGAAGAGGAGGCTATTAATCAGTAAGGAGTTAAGCGTATATTTTTCTACTGGAAGACTAGCTGTGAGGAATCAGCACAAAATGCCCACAAAATATTTCAACCATAGAAAAAAGATTCAGGATAACGGTTTGAGGTATGAACTTTTTAATAGCGGTGTCAGTAAAGCCTAGATAAAGACAGATGAAGTCGCTCTAATGATCGTAGTTCCAAGGCGTAGGATAGCGATTGA
This sequence comes from Hoplostethus atlanticus, assembly GCA_034670405.1. Taxonomy (NCBI): domain Eukaryota; kingdom Metazoa; phylum Chordata; class Actinopteri; order Trachichthyiformes; family Trachichthyidae; genus Hoplostethus; species Hoplostethus atlanticus. The sequence continues at coordinate 4,508,345 of JAXDDX010000024.1, forward strand.
GAACAGAGATATCAAGTTCTACAAAGCAGCAGAGGCTTTTATCCAATGCGTGGGTTTGGAAGAAGCACCACAGGACATAGGACATCTGGACAGACTACTCCCTGGAGAGAGGTGGGGGGGGGGGTTGATGGACTATTTGGCTGAACGTCTTGTCACTGATCAGATGACGGGGGAAACTGAATATTTCAACATTCTGGATTTGTTGTTGGGAGTTGCTCGTTTTCGTTTTCCCCTCTACCCAACAGGAAGTGTGTGATCCTGACGCTCTCACCCGTTCAAAGCAACACGACAGGCAGGATATTTATCACGCCCCTTGCAGCACCGCACAGAAGGGGCTTCGTTCAGGACATCCACACTGATACTAGGCTGAGAAGCGGGGGTGAAGGCTAAATTGTTTTTCATCTCTTTTCCTTTTTTTTGCGCCTGCAACCTGCGTTTACATGAATGCGAGTCTGGTGATAGAAATCAGTGGCTTCTCCAGGCAAGGCTCTTCAGTGTGTTTATCTCTTCTTTGTCTCCATATACAGAGAGATGTGACCTTCACTGTGTATTGCGGCCTCCTGTTTGGTCTCCCTCACAATCAGTGCGGCTAACCTCAGGCCACGAGTGAATATACACACACACACACGCCCAGGCATGCCGTCGACGCACATACGCACACACGTGGACGTCACACAAATATCATAACCCTGAGCATCGGGGTGTGGGTCAGGTTGACTTCTGAGAGGCCAACCAATCCTGTCTCCTCTTATTGAGGGAGGAGGCAAAATGAAGAAGCTGCAAGCTAATGTTTAGATCAATGCAGACCTTTGCTCCTCTTTTTCCCTGAATGAATCCCTCCGCAGTATCAACCTAATAACAACCTCTCCCTTGGCGGTCATTTAGTCTGGTCAGAGTGAGTCACCACTGATCCCTGAAGGAGGAGGAGGAGGACGGGCAGATTAGCAGATTCCTGGAGTGAGACTGTGTGTGTGGGATAGATGGATTGGGAAAGGCGGTAGCTGGTGGGAAAAAAGACGAGCTCTTCTGTGCTGCCTGATTCTCGGCCGTGGCGTTCCAGGAGTATCCCAACGGAGGATGAGCAGAATGCCAAAACAGAGGAAGCAGCATTAACAACTGTTTATCCTCATACTGCAGCGGGGGTGTGTGTGTGTGTGTGTGTGTGTGTGTGTGTGTTATGAGACTTTGTGCTCTCTCAAAAAGCCTGACCTACAGCCTAGAGTGCAGACAAGGCGGCAAGAGGTTTGGTCTGATCCAACACCCCCCACAGAGACAACAGCTGACCCTGCCATTGTGACAGGCCACCAACCGAGCAATGCACCCTGGGAAAGCACAACCTGCCTGCCCCCAACATTGTAAAAATGCCTCCATTTGGGAGAGATCGTCTGTGTTTGCGTTTTGTATTTTCATAAGGATCCCTGGGTGGCAAGGTAACGCTTCTCTGGCCTTAATACTCAAACAGTGTGGCAGGTATGTCCCACTTTGTGTGTGTGTGTGTGTGTGTGTGTGTGTGAGCCCCTCTGTGTGTGTTCCCTGCCTGTGCCAAGTGAGAATAAGATTAAGCGGTGGTTAAGCACTGTCAAACCCTTTTCTATTCCCTGTGGTCTGCAGATCACCACCAGGGCATTTCTGTCACGACTGCATTCCCCTTTTCACACGCACACAACGTTCCTTTAGGTCGCTAACCCGTTTTACGGCGAGCCGTTACAGCGAGCGCGCAATTTAGCCGACAATCTAACTGTGACACCGGCGAGTCGTAAATGTCATTCACGGTTTGGAAGGTGACGGTGTAATGGATACGTCTGTCCGACACACACACGCACCGACGACCGGCAGGGAGAGGAAGCCTGGAGGTGGAGAGCGATGGGAGGCAAAGACATGAGCTACCGCAGGCCCCGAGGCTGGGGGAGGAAAGGGGGATGGCGATGAAGTTACGAGCCCCAGAAGTGGGCGAGGAACGCGGGTTCGGAGCCAGGGATGACACCCCGTAGCAAATCTTTTAGTCTCACTCTCGGGTCCTTGCCCTACTCTACCACCCCCTGCTGCCAAGCCCTCCCACTCCAGCTTGACTGAGGATAATGAAGACAGTGATGATGGCGTCGTTAGATTTACGATTGGCTGTTTTTTTCCGTATGTATTATTCCCAGTGAAGTGAACACCATGTCTCCCTTCAGCTGTTCTGCCTTGTCAGTTTTTTGGACCTGAAAAGGCGACCACAGTGTTCCCGCTTTAAATGCAGGGCAGAAGTTAAGGACTGATCACGGATCTGCCTCGAAAGTTGTGTTTATCATCTGAAAGGTTTCTGTGCAATGTGACTACTTGGTTTCTTTGTTATTTGTTAGCTTTCTAGAAGACTGTTTATGCTCTCTGTCTGTGTGTGTGTGTGTGTGTTTGAATGTGTGTTCAATTCTGTGTTTGGGTGTGTGTCTGTTTATGGATGTGTGTGTGTGTGTGTGTGTGTGTGTGTGTGTGTGTGTGTTTGGCAAAAGAACATCCCCATGGCAACGATCAAAATCCTCATTGGTCATGCACCATTTCTATTTTTATTATGAAAGTGCCCTCTTCTCTCTCCCTCTCTTCTTCTAAATGTTGTGTTAAACTGATGCTGTCTCGTAAAATAAATACACCTTTATCATGTTACAGCATGTCCTGTGTCTGCTCTCCCCCTGACCTAGCCGTGTCACATCCATATCACATCGGTTTTTTAAATCATTAACTTGCCCTTAGATGAGGTAGAGGTCACCTTTAAAACGATGGAGGTTTTTCCTCCTTTGTGTATTTCATGTCTATGTCATATCTTGCACTACATAAGGATGTCTGCTACAGTGTGAAAGCCCTGCTGTTTCTAATTGTTCTGCTTTTAGAAACTAAATTCATTAATTTGTTCCTATAAAAAACCCTTTCAAATCGAATGAAGATCAAATCAGAGTTGGCTTCGCAGACTCTCCTCTACGCCTCACTGCAGGACTGAGTGTTCTTCGGCTTATGTTACAACGTTTTGACCGCATTCAGTTGAGCAACGTTGGTGAAATTGTCCATCGACATTGCCTGAATATTTAGACTGACAGATCCTACTTCCTACTGTGTTCCTACTGTCCAGTCTGGTTAAAGTCACATATTCTTTCATGGTTTAGACCCATTTTATATGATTAAATTCAGCAAAAACATTTGATTTTTCTTGACATTTGACATTTTGCTTTATGTCTTTAAGTACCATCAGGTAAAATATGTTCTTCTTCCTTCTTTCTCTTTTTAGCTTAAGTATTACAATTGTTATTGCTGTTGGTATTATTGAAGTGACAAACACACACAGGCTCATGTGTACCAAGGTCAGGGGGTCGTTTGAGACAAAATGAGCTCATGGGTTGAGACTGGGGCCAGTGGTTCAGGTTGAGAGGGTGAGGGGTGGGACTTCCTTCCTGATAACCCCATCCCCTCTGGGACACATACTGTATACCCTGTCCTCATGTACCTTGTCAGGAATACTGAAGCCTTGACAATGAAAATGTTTAAGAGACTCCACTTCAAGTTTCTGGGGGATACATTGTTGTTGTAGAGCAGGGTTCAAGTGTGTGTGTGTGGGAACTGTAGGAGTTGGTGATGGCAGATAGAGGTGAGTGGACACAGGGTAGTTGCATGTAACCCATGTTGAAGAGAGACAGACGCTGAAGACACATGCTATGGATTAACGGTCTCCTATTTATCTAGTTTTAACATTTGATGAGTGGAGACGTTTCTCATCTCTGGCAATTGCACATGACCGCGATGTCTGATCTGGTGTAATCTGGTTTTAACTCATCGCCTCTCGCTGTAGGCCTCACTTTTCCTTGCACGCTCTCTCTACATACTAACTGATCTCTGTTATGCTGTCCCACCATGTCATGTGAGTTGGACTGCACTGTAATTCACAAGACCTGAGCTTGCTCACGTATCCCTACCTTAGACCCTTGCACCACTTCCCTGGAAGAACAGATGCTTTATTCATCTCCTCCAGCGTTGCCCTTTTATGTGGTTGTGCTCTGTCGACTCGCTGGACAATGAGAATTGTTCACTTAGCCTGTTGTTCTACTGATGTATTGCTTTATCAGATAACTTTAAGTAGGAAATAAGGGAGGCCGGTCACATGACACGGTTCACATCAGTGGACGTGGAGACATACACCGTACACCGCATTGCTTTGCTAATGCTTCATAGCTAAGCCTGTGTGGTGGGTGCTAGTGCCAGTGATGTAATGGTCCGTTAGATAGCCATCAAGAGGCCAGTCAGCTGAAGTGCCTGGTATGATGATGGTGCTGAAAGGTTTAAGCTCTTTATAAGGGCCTGGAAGTGAAGGGGAGAGATGACGGCATTCTTTCATGGGCCTTTGGAATTTGCCTCTCACTTATTCTCGCTCCTTCAGCGCCGCTGTAATTATTGGCCACTAACAACATACGTTCAGTAGGCGCTAATGGGGAAAAACCTTTGGTGTGTAGGATGTGAGATAAAGCACACACGCTGAGATTTGAGGACCACTGCCCTAGGAGATATACAACCACATTATTATGTCAGTATGAACTCACGGAGTACCTTGACAAATATACCATAGGATAGAAAACATCCCACTTTACACTAAAGTCACTAAATGCTATTGAGTACCAATTGCCTATTATGTTAGTGGTTACGGGAGATTGAAGACACCATAAAGTAGAATAAGGTCACCGCTCTACTCAACACCACTATTACAGTGATACTAGGACAGCCTATTCCCATGGTTTCAGACATTGTGGCTGGTATCAACAATTGGACCAGAGCCGAGGCCAAATAGCAGCCCTACCTAACCTGATACTCAGCGTGCACGTGTCACGTTAGCTGAAGTGGAAACGCTGTAATGTAATGACTCACATAATAGATCAGTGCTCATGACACAAATGTAGATAAGTCAACTTTAATGAAGCAGAGGCAGAGCAGGGCAATGCAGAAACATTCAACATTCAACTTTCACCTTTTATTTCAGTCTAGTTTGAGTAAAGATTTCAATGCACTGTGCAACGGGGGAGACATTTAATGTCCCTTGACCAGCGTGACAACTGGCAAACATTCAAAATAAAGTTCATTGATTGAATCTGCGCTGCTTTACTTCCCAAGTCCCCAGATGTGTCGCAAACTGAATTTGAACACCTTTCATTTTTACTCAAAACTAGAGTGAAATAAAACAATGAATGCAATGAGAAGCAAATTCAAACTGTTAATTTTCAAGTTGTGGAATATAAATGATGCAATTGAGATTCAATAGTTGAATCTCTCTCATGCTGGTCTGCAAAGATCTGTCCATCTGTCTGGGTGATAAAACAAAATACTTCAGAGGACTCTGCACAAATTTAAATTATAAAAAGCAATTTTAAAAGCAGAAAAATATGATAGAGTAACACAATCAAAAAGGAAGAGACTGTGTGAGAGTATTTCGGGTCGGGGGGCTTTAAGGTGTGGTTGGTACCAAGTCACAGAGGTCGTTCCTTCTCACGTGCTGACGCTATTCCCAGATACCGGAACACTCTTGAGAGAGAAGCGAGGCCGACCCAGCCCCTTCTTGTCTTTGTGAGCATAAAAGGCAAGGAAGAGGCCTTCCTCCTTAGAGAAAGAATGACTTCCTTCTTCCTCAAACCCACATCCTGTGGCACAGTCCTGCACATTCACAGGGGAGAGCCAGAAGCAGAGCTGAGGTACTCCGAGTCTCTCAGCCCTGCAGAAGCTCATGGGCTGAACTGGCACACTCTCAAAAACAAGCTGCAAGTTAGTGTTATTGTTGGTCTCTCTCCCTCTTTCTCTCTGTCTGGCTGGCTCTCTCTTCCCACCACCTCCTTATCATTTTCTCTCCCTGCCTCAATGTCGTATTTGTTAGCAGAGAAGAAGTGCAGACTCTGTTTCATTTGCGTCACATTTTGCTTCAAAGGTTTCAAACAGATATCCAGAGAACAGCACTGCAAAGAGAGAGCAACAGAACAAGAGAAAGAGGTGGAGAGAGAGAGAGAGCTTACGATTGGATGTGTGTGTGTATTGGTACTTGGACCGAGTCGTGTTCCTGTGGGATTGTTGAGGAATGTTTTCTTTTACTATGTGGAACAATAACCGCCCAAACTAGTGATGTGTGGGCACGCGAACAGAGCTCTGCACAGAAAGCGAGAGCCTCGTCTCTCCCACTGGCAGGGGCAGCGCAGCTTTAGCAGGATGAATCTCACAGCTAGCTAGCCAACTCTCTCTGCTCAGACTAGACACGCTGTATAAGGTTTCGCTGCAGACGAACCTGGCGTCTGCTGTGTTTGAGGACCGAAGAACTTCTGCTCTCCCATGCACAGAGCCAACTTGAGGGCATGGCTGCAATCGGCTGTTCTTGGGCGGAGTGCTATAGTGTGGGTGTACTGTGTGTGTGCATGTGTGCATGTGTGTGTGTGTGTATGTTTTTGTGCGTCAGTTAGAGCCGGAAAGTCCCCTCTAGAGCCAGAAGATGAGTAGCAACCTCCCTTAATTTGTTAGAAAAGGTTAACCTTTCAGTCTGATGTTCTAGGCATACACACACACCCCCTCACACACACACACACACACACACACACATTGTACTGCTGCAAACTGCAATTTCCCCTTGGGGACAATAAAGAGCCATCTATCTACACACACACACACACACACACACAGTGAGGAAGAGCAATCAAGAGGACCCATGGGCAGCTCGGGCAGCTCTTTTGAAGCTCTAAATCCCCTCTAATGGCCTGACCAGAGGTTAGGAACCTCCATGTGATTGGTCAAGAAGGGGTGCTGACTGGCTACCTGATTAAGAGAGGTTAGGGACCTCTGTAATCCAGACCTATTGGCAGAACTATTGTATAGGATCTATCAGAAGGATTACTGTTCTATGGAAAACACTCAAAGGCATTTTAAAAGGCCCAGTGCTGGGTGATGGTGATGACAACTAGAGCATTGTCATCACTAATGCCACAAATGACTCTAATGAACTCTAATGAGGTGGTTTCAACAGACCAATCCAGTTTTTATCGGCCACTTTGGCGACAAGCCAACCAATACATCCTCCCTCTCTGTCACTTCCTGCCTCTCTCTCTCACATCTCTCTTTTCCAGTGTGTTGAGTGAGTGAGCGGTAAAGGGCAGATTTCTGGAGTTGAGTTGTGTTAGCATCTGGCTCGCACATGTAAATCAATCAACGCAACTCTAAATCATGCACGCACGCACGCACACACACACACACACACACACACACACACACACACACACACAGCAAGGCCTGAGAAATTCTCTAAAACAATTTTCCCATTTTCTGTGAAGGCAACTGGGTTAATTGTGCGAACGCCTGGCTGGTGCTGCACGGTGGAGCGCTTCCTGCTTCATGTTCAGCAGCCTCTCCTGTCCTAGTGTCGGGGCTGTGTTTGCCTCTCTGGCCACAGCTTGCCATGTCGGGCTTCGCAGCAGAAACACAGTAGGAATTGTTGCGATGCTATGATAGTTGATTGTGTTGAGACCGCACCACTCTTAGCTGTCCTGGGCCCCTCTCCCCAACCTTGATGACAGGTAAAATGAACGCGCTCAGGCTTGGTCATGTGTGAACAGACTGGCGTGTTCATTAACTTTGTGTGTGTGTTCTTGTGTGAAGAGCACAAACAGTCTCATGGGGGGGAGAGGCAGTTCATGTACTTCCTTACAAACAATAATAGCCTTTGTCAGCTGCAGCGTCATAATATCTTGGCTTACTTCTTGAGGTTACTCTAGTTTATGTTTCTCGGGGGTTATCACAATGTCTGGTTTTCATATGTATGTTTATGTTTGTTTCTGTGTGTGTATGTGTGTGTGTGTACGTGCTCATTTCTTGTGTTTTTTTTACCCGCATGATTTGTGAGTGTGTGTAAGGACGGCTCTCTGCAGACGCATCTGCTTTTGGTTACATGAGCCCTAAATTATTTGGGTGGTGTAGATGAATACCCGATGCCTCCAGCCGAATTAGGGCATGTTTTACATCACGACGATCCCAGTGAATCAGCGCTACAGGAGCCCTCCCTCAGTAAAGGAAACAGGAAACAGCAGCAGCAGAATGTATATTTATTACGCATCCAAGTATGACTGTCAGCCTGCGCTTCGTCTTCTGTGAGTCGATTACTACCGTACGTCTCAGTAATTTGTAGTGCTAGTAGGAGAAATGACATAAGACATTAAGGTTGGAGAAGACAAGTTACTTAACGATTCCCAAGTACAATCAGCAAAAAAAAACAAGAATAACGATTGAATCTCCTCAGATATTTACAGGTCCTCTCAGTTGTGTGTTTTCATTCAATTATTTGTGATGACTTGAGTAACACCAGCCAACAGAGTAGCCAAAGCAGCCATAATCTGCTTTATGCCCTCTTTTGGTCTGATTTCTCAAATGGTAAAAGTCCTGTATTAAGGAATATGAACAAAGTGAATGCAGCTCTCAGGGGCAGCAGGTGGTTTGGTTTTTATCTTTATAATATATGACCTGGCATTTAAAAAAAAAAGTGGTTTCGTGATGTACTGGTATGCGCACGTGCGGCTCGCGCAGACACAGACGTAGACACACACTCTGTTTACAGAGCCCGGTTACACCAGCGAGCCTCGTCTTCCAAGTATGGCAGTCAGACAGAGAATTCCTCTCCTCCTCTTATTCTCTGGTCCCTGCCTCTCAGCACCAGAGAAGGCCAGGAATGCCAGAGCGCTGTGGTTCAGCCCAGCACACCCTGCCTGAGTGGGAAGACCAAGCATGTCTGTCCCTCCTCCCCCTCATCTTTTATTATTTCAACGTTCATCTTCTGTCTGTTGTGTTCAGTAATACTTCTGACCTTACTGACCATGCAGCAACCACAAGTAAATACCCAGAACAACAGACAACACCGAGACACAGATCAATATACCTTGTATTATATATCAATTAGCCACTATGACTAGTAGTACAAGTAGTGTGTGTGTTGTCTTGTTTGTATCTGCGTGTGTGTTGCTGTTACATATTGTACCTGCAGTATCTTCTGTATGTTCAAAGCTGCTTTTAACTGATGAACCCAAACCAAGCATATAGTTGATGTGTTCTTTACCCACGTGATCTTAGTTTTAGTGTTTATTTCAATGATGCCAAACTAAAACTCAAAAACTATCTTTGCTCCCAGCTCAACAGCTTCTTCTCTCCAATAAATGAAACAAGCATAAAGACATTTCTCTGCTATGGCTATGAACCAATGAGTGAGAAGCATTCATTTAAGGCAATTTTGTGATTAGACCAAGCAAATGAAAGTTATAAAATAATAACGATACAGAATTATCTACATCTCTATAAAGAAATAGACTAAATCTAAATGTATGTTTTAACACAAGGTGCTGATGGGTCTATGCAACACACCGTCCAGTAGTCTTAGTTAACGCTCTCATTTGGCCTTGGAGACGCCACCAGTCGCCTTCTGTGTTTTATGGAGTAAAACTAGCCTGATTGTCCCCATATGGAAACCATGATGTGGTTTAACGCCATGAGCAGGTCTTTATGGGGCGGCTCCCACTGGTTAAACATATTAGACCAGCCAGTACTGCGCCACAGTGGTAAATTGAGTGCAATTGATATGCTGTTTGATGGCTTCTAGCGGGGGCGAGTTTAGCTGCCTGGAAACACTGTGTGGGGAACTGATTTGCCACTGTAAATAATATATGTGTTGCATAACCACTTGTTTTTTTCCGTGGCTGGAGTGGGACCCACACAGGAGCCCAGATGTTTGTGTTAAAGTTCATGGACACGTGCAATTTAAAAGTGTTGCACAATATTTACCGCCAGATCTCATCGGCTGTCATTTAGTGCAATTAGAGCTCAAAATCAACCAAAACAACCGAATGCCCGAAACACAAGCAAACACCAGACAGAGTGATGCAACATGATGGTCAACTATTGTTCTTTTCCTTGCATGGTGAAGCTTGTGATGAGTACACATGATGGTGTTAGTGGGGGGGTCTAAACCTTAGGGACACTGGGTTGTGAAGCAGAGTGGAAAAACACACTCCCTAACATTCCCCCCACTTCTCCAGTGGAGAGGCTTGCTGGCTGGTCAGCTGTGAGTGTTTGAGTGTGTGGCACGGCATTGCTAAGAGCATACGTTCTCAGCAAAAACCCTCTAAAGTAAAACAAATGGTCATCTGCGTTAGAATAGTTATCGCCATTGTTTTCCTCTCAGTGAAAAGCCGTATCAATATGGAAGGAAGGCTCCTCTCTGCCGCCCCAACGCCGAGGAGATAAAGAGAGAGGGTCAAATGCAGTCAAACCATTTTCTATGGCTACAGATATTCACACTGCTAGGCCGGGAAAACTCAATAACAACAACAGTCTTCCTCAGCATTTGTTCCTGATAAGAGCAGTCAGAGGGCCGACAGTATTACTCTGGTCTGAGGATGTCAGCCTCAACAGAACATCAGGATTCTCAGTTTAATGTGCATTTATATAAGAAACTTTATAGATAATGTACTATAACCACAAACCTTATTGTGGTGGCCATGCTTGAACAAATTGGCGATTGGCTTGTGTGTGTGTGTGTGTGTGTGTGTGTGTAGGAGGAGAGGCATTCGTTTAATCAGCTCAAGTACCTTATTAACTTGATCTCATGAAGATTGTTTTGCCATCGGTAACCATCCTGTACTTTCAGGAATTATCACAATGTCTGGTTTCCATTTGTGTTTGTGTGTGTGTGTGTGTGTGTGTGTGTGTGTGTGTGTGTGTGTGTGTGTGTGTGTGTGTGTGTGTGAATAAAGCAGCAGCCTCCCACACATCAGGCTCAGTATTAGGTCTCTCCGGGATTCTCCAGGGGTTTGCGGGATACGTCAGAAGAAGAAGTGGGAGGTTGCGGTGGGAATGTGCTGGGAATGTCACGGTATTCTGCAGAAAAGTGTGCAACATGACATTAGCCAGATGCTAGTGTCAAAACACCTACGACTTTCTAAGAACTGTAACCCAGAGCGGTTGAAAATGTACCGATGTAAAGTAGTGTGGGAAATGTTTCTGCCCCCATCTGGTAAAAATGAGTACTACATTATTGCTGTTCATGTAACTTCTGTACAGGCTAGACATAATACTTTTTTTATAATTGCTTTCATACTAGAAAACATGTCAAACAGTACAGGAGACACGTTCGGTGGTCAGCTACAATATGTGGAGATCAGATATACTTTTCAAGGGAAGCAGAGGCTCTGAGTCACACTACAGAAAACTAAACAACAGACATTTATTGAATGACTGTACCCTCTGGGTTGCAAAGAAAGGAGCTCTTTATGTGGGTTGGGGAAAAAATCCTGTTGCCGGGACAAAAGCCACAAACGGCAAAAGAAGCCTTCTCTCTCTCTCGTACTCAACGCTGAATTAAGAAGCCTTATCAGTGTATCACGTTAAAGTCCACAGTACTTTGAGGAGAAACACCAGGTCAGGAATGTGGTCAGGACGCAATACTTTAATAATGTGAGTGACAGCGGAGAAGTTAGGAAATTGCCTTTTGTTTTACTGGAAGGCCTCGGAGTTCTAGTTGGCAACAGGTTTCTAGGTTTCCAAAAAAAAGTAAGTCATGAGAACCGGGGAACAACCAGCATTCCCAGAACTGCTGTTCCTTTTCCTCTGCCCAATGAGGTGAGGTTCAACTGGGGTCAGCGACTCAACTGAGATGAAATCTGGACAGTACACGGTAACCATTCTGTCACAGGCTCTGTGTAGGTGCTGCCTGGTCGAGGCGATGCCTGAACACTGACCATCTGCCGCCATGCATCTCTCTATTAGGATCCAGTTATGTAACGAACCCATACATACCCCCCTGGTTGATATAAAGAGTGTTTGTGTTAACGTCAACATCTCCGGCCCAGGATCTCTTGCTCGCCCAGGCCTGTAATCTGGAGAGTAAATATTACTCATCAGCTCCTCTCCTCCAGACTCCAGACTTTAGAGAGGACCGCGGCTCTGGTGATGCCAGCTGAAAGATTGATGCAGCCCCCCAAACCCACTAACACGTAATATAGACACCTACAGTATACACTGATAATTATGCTCTCTCTTCTGCACTATCTCATGTATCTCCCTCCATCTTTCTCTACCTCCCTTCTTGTTGGCATTTCATGTTTCTATCTCACAGTCTGTCAAAGCAACCTTTCAGGCCTGTGTTCCCTTTCCAGCTCAAGCCTCAGTAAACAATCGGCTGCCAGGCACGTACTCATAAAACGCACTGTTGTGACGAGGCGCTGGGTCGCACACCACCCAGTAAAGGTACACACTGTAGACGTCATGTTGATTTTGTCAGAGTTCGGAGATTTCACGTTTCGCCGCAGAGCTTCAAAATGACATAAACACTTGTCCAGAGACACGTGAGGCCGCCTGCTGCAGGTGTTTACTTGATCTGATAGAGATCCTCCAGAGCTCAGTGACTCACCCGCCACTGTATATTAATCACTGCAGAGCTTCGGCCTCCTGCTCAGCGTCTGTTCTCTCTCTGTTTGGTCTGTGAAGTATCATGCCGTTTGGGGAGAATACCTCCACTCCTGCCAAATACATAATACAAATCCTCACCTCCGCTGTTTCTCACACTCTTTCTACCACTCCAGTGAGCCCAAAGCCTCCGTATCCATTTCATCTCGGCCCTGAGGGCTTGTGTGTGAACCACTAAGCCTTCAATCTCACCTCCATGGTATAGGGGGAAATGCTTTTCCTGCCCTGTGTTATAACTGATAGTCATGACAGCCCTCATCATCCTATAGACCTGTGGATCTGTGTGATAAGGCCCTCTAAAGATCCCCTTTTCTCCAAGGCCCAGAGCCCAAATCAGACAGCAGTCCCACTCTGCGGCAGCAAGAGTCATTAGCAGAAGGCTCTTTTTGTGCGGATGTCAGTTTGGTCTTTGTGCCGTCTCGCCCATCTGCTGTTTGGGTTTACCGAGATGCGTAACGGACGTGGAAGGAAAACAATCTGGAGAAATCAAAGAGGGGAGCGCTGCTTTGATCGACCTGCAGATCAGCGCGCTGTGTTTGGAGATCCAGACATCATGGAGTGGTGCGCACACACACACACACACACACACACACACACACACACAACGAGCACGCTTTTAAGGATGCGTCCTCGTCATGCGTGTCAGCGTGGTGGGTTTGGGTTTCTTGGTCATGCCGTGAACACGCTGGAATGTCTGCTCAGCTCAGTTGTGTCTAAGAGCAGGATGGAGAAAACCAGACACGGAACGAGGGCGAGCCAGACTGAGAGCAACAGGTGAACGAGGAAATACTGAAGTAATGCTCAGCCACCAGCAGCTGGGATTCACTTTAGCAGTGCTGACAACATGCAAGCTTGTTCCCTCATTGCATTAGCGTGCTTTAACTCCCCTGGTGAGTGGTCGACAAATAATGCTAATCCGGTACCAGGAGCTCCGTCGCTGTGAGCCAACGGGTTCGCTGTAATGAAACACACATGCAGTTCCTTCTCAGAGTCAGAATATTCCTTTTCCTCTGTTTGTCTGACGATACTAATCTGATCTGAAGCAGGTGTTCCTGTGGCGAATTACAAATCAATCTTGTGGAGAAAAAGAAAATCTTTAGAAACCATATGAGAAGTGGAGAGTGGAGTGAATGAGAAGAGGAGTGTGTGTGAGATAACCGGAGTGGACATGACGTAGCAGGGCCACACATGTACAACACACTGCAGAGGGAGAGAGCGAGAGCATTGGGACGGGGTGGGTGCAGTTGTGGTTCAAACTCCTGAGAGTGAAATCTGCGTTTCCCATGGTTTCAGTTTTAGAAACCACATATTGATGTAGTTATCCTGTGGTATGTCGGAGAGGGGCGGTATGTGAGAGAGAAAAGTGGGGGGGGTGAGAGTAAGAATGGAGAGGGGAAGTGAGTTATAGATAATGTAGATGTAGGGAATGAGTGATATATGGCATCTCAACAGTGCATTGCAAGTTCTGCAAGGATCCTGAGCGTCATGAATGCTAAAGGATCCATTCATTGGTTGTGTATGAGTATGTGAGAGAGAGAGAGAGAGAGTAGTGTGGGCTGTGCATGTGTATAGCTGTGCACTCTCTGCCCATGCCTCCAGAGGCTCTAAGCCTTGACAGGCTTTTGGCTGGACGCCTTGCACGTGAGTGAAGCAACAGCTGGCTGATGGAGGGACGAGAGGAGAGGAGGCAAAGGAGGGGAGAGAGCCAAGGCAGTGCAGGCCAGTTCCCAGGCTCTGGCTTCTGGAGACCCCGGAGGAGAGGAAAGAAATGCTCCTCTGTGGGACAGGTCAGGGGAGTGAAATCACTTGCAGGAAGCCACCATGCCGTCTCTTCCTGCTCACAGTGGTGTTGTAGAGAGTCAGTGTGATATCTATGATCCATCTGACAAGGGCAGGACTCTAACATGCTGTAAAAGAATGAAGAGATTGTATAGCACATCAGCTTTTCACATCTGCCTGATGTGGATGACTCTCAACAGCTGGCAAAGACTATCTAGGTCACCATGCAACCCCAAGGCTCCATTTGTATCCATTTCTGACATTTTGAAACCGTTTTTGAATGAATTTATTGTTTAGAGAATGTGCTGCTCTCTTCAGCTGATGTACTGCTGGTTCAAAACTGTATTTGTCAAGCACAAACCTATCCCCTAATAAAATAATTGCAAATGGTGATATATATTATTTGACCATTTATTTTTTTATCTTTCTCTCTCCAGGGGTGCGGGACATCTTGCGGAAAATGTGACTGCAGTGGTGTGAAAGGAGCTAAGGTGAGACGTCTATTCATCATTTCATTTTCCCATTTCCTACCAAGCAGTCCTTAATAACCACGTACTTGATATTGAGCCTTTAGTGCAGGCTCTGCGTGTCCAAAGCAGGCTCTAAGCAGCCGTGACAATGCCTGCTATGTTCTGACTAATGGGTCAGCTCAGTGGGACTGGCTGGAGTTGGACCTGAGTGGAAAACAGTGTATGGAGCTCAGTCACGGAGCAGAGACCGGGATGGGAATGAGGATCAGGCAGAATTAGAGCATGTCCGGACGCACAGCTGGGCTGAAGGCCTCGTTCCCACTGGACGGGGCAAAGCTCTCAGACACAGACATAGCAACTGCAGGGACACTAGCCACAGCCCTTGAGCTTTCAGCACCCCAGCATGAGTGTTAATCATCGACTTGAAAGCTGTGAATGAATGTGAATTCACATGACTCAGGCAAGGGTAGTTTTAACCAGCTTTTTTTCTGGCCGCTCAGACATCAACATCTAACATTCACCGTTTCATTCTATTTAAAAAATGGTAGAAGCCAAAAAATACACAGAGACAGAAATGGACATACAGGCAAATACATTTCAAAGTTCAGCCTTCAAAGGAATTAAGAGAACCAGATATTTTTCACTGCAGCTACTGCTGTGTGTGTGTGTGTGTGTGTGTGTGTGTGTGTGTGTGTGTGTGTGTGTGTGTGTGTGTGCATTATTGGCTCGGTTATATCAGAGCATTGCAGTGTGTTATCTGTCCTTGTCTGGACAGTCTGGCCTTTTATGGCTCCTTCTAACAGAACCAGTAGCCAAACATTCACCACCAAAAACAACAGACGTACCGACTGTGTTCAGTGGATTCTGGCCAAACCATTGTGGTTTCAAAGCACCACTGAGCTTTGAAAGGTGTTGAAGGCCTTCCCAAATTCTCCTACAAGCTTTATTTTCAATGACATCACTTCCTGACACCACACAGCAAAGGTTGCCTTGGTAACCAGTCCCTGTCTGATTCCCATGGTTCACAATGCAACGCTGCTCATCACTGGTCAGAGTCAGGAATGTCGTGGTCAAGCAATTGAATCAGTTGGGTCAGATCCCAAAATCACTGTTTTTATGGCTCTTTTCTTCATCTGGTCACTCTCACATCAGTCACTCTCTCAGCCTTGGAAACATGAGACCCTCAGAAAGAACATGCTGCCATCTAGTGGTACACAGGAGAAATTACACATCCCAGAAGCTCTTCTTGGAAGATACTTCTGCCCAAACATAAATACATAGGTAAAGAAAAGTACATTTACTACGATTTGAATTGCAATGAAAAACATTTTAGAATACGACATATTTCATGATTGGATGGTTGTCTATAATATCATCAATTTCATTTCTATGATCATTTAATAATACCAATATTTCTCATTTCATTTCTCATTAAGTTAGCACTGAAATAAAAATACATACTTATTTCATTTCATTCTAAACATCTAAAATTTCTAATCATATTTTTTTTCTATTGATTTGTAATGTAACCTTTTATCTATTGATCCATAGTTAGGGTTTACTATAGTTCCTTTGTACTGCCTCTATATTTCGGGTTTCAGTTCTGTAGAGCTGAACTCCTTACTGTTTGTGTGCTGTTTTATTTTCCTTTTCAAATTTCGGTCTGACCTTGATGTTTCTTAAGATCCTACATGCCAGAGACATGAAAGACTAATCAAAGGCACTCACATCGTGCTTGGATGACAAACAGAAAAGACAATGAAAAATGAAAAAACGCACACTGCACAACTCCCATTTGCCAGTTGCTGGTGATGTGATGTTTCGAGCCAACATCAGATATATTTCTCATCATACATGCTATAACATTTTGCACAATGATAGAGGACCTCATTTCCCAAGCTCTTGTGTAAAATGACCCCAGTTGGCGTATTTGGGCGCTATCATTAAATACATATATTTGGGCGCTATCATTAAATACATATTGTTAAATACATATTGTCATATCCCTCTATGTTGAACAATGAATTTTATACAAAATCTGTCAAAGAGGACTTGAATGTTATATGCACAGTAATAGATAATTATGATAATACAAAGTTGGATACACACACAGTAGCTTATAACTGCCGCACTGGATGGATATCCTCATTACTACGTCCTTTGCAAGGGATGCAAAGGAAGAATTCATACTTAGTTATTGCCATTTTGATTCATATGTGACTCTCAACAACACAACAAAAACATATTGTTTAAGTTTAAATGACTGTTTTTCCTTCATCATCCACTTGATCCTCTGTGTCTTCTAGGGTGAGCGGGGATTTCCTGGTCTTCAGGGCAATATGGGATTCCCAGGGATGCAGGGGCACGAAGGGCCTGCAGGGCCAATGGGCCCCAAGGTGAGTGATAGGGCCACACACGTGCACACCTACACATCTATACACCTATACACACACACACACACACACACACACACACACACACACACACACACACACACACATTGACTCACACAGAACCAAAATGCAGTTGGTTTCTACTGTTGTTCTTCAGCAGGGATTATATATAAAAAGTGCTTCACAACCAAGAAAACTAAAAAAAATGAAAAAATGAAATAATTATTTATCAATATAATAGAAAGAACAATGAGGTAAAACAGTAAGGGAAAATACATAAATAAATAAATAAATAAATAAATAAAATAAGTCCCGGCCACACAAATGGGAAGAATAAATAAAGAACAATCTTATCAATATTTTGAGGCACAAAGAGGCGCTGGACACTTGAACACACCAACACCAACTTATTGATTGTCTCATAAGATGAAGGATCATGTGACAAAGTGCTGAACGTGCATCAGCCTGCTTTCTCAGTCACAAGCTAACTTTAAGTTCTCAAGGCAAATGTGAGCTCACTCCATGGCACAGCAGAGCCAAATGTTCTATGACGTTGTGATTTGCGTCATGATGTCATTTGTCTCTCCCTAGGGAGATTTGGGTGAGCATGGAGCCACTGGACTGAAAGGAACGCGGGTAAGTATTTGATCTTGAAGAGTTGAGTACACACAGACCTCTACCGAGCCAAACATTATTGCTTTGGAAGCCAAGCAATGTTAGCGTGACATTTCAGTGATTGTTTCTTCCATACATATACAGTATACGCTCCCTACAGTTAGCCTGTTGTCGTGTCTTGCAGGGGCCTCCTGGTTCGCCAGGCTTCCCAGGAAACCCAGGACTACCGGTAAGTTCCTGCACTTCAGGTCTCACATCCTGCCACCATCCAGCAGAGTGGAAATGTTGAGTGGAACATGTAACGACCAATCACAAGTAACTGTTAATTTAGGTCAATTGAAACTAATATCCTATAAATTACAGAAAAACAGTTTTTCAAATGTTTATTTATTAATTTTTTTTTTGAATGATTTTTCATAATTTCTGTGCGGGGAGATTTTGTCGCTGCATAATTGCAAATGGAATTTCAAGAAAAATTTATAAAAAATGAAATTGTGTCTGTGTGTTTTTCCACACATAGGGCATCAATGGAAATGATGGCCCCCCAGGTGGAGCAGGTATCCCAGGATGCAATGGGACTAAAGTAAGTCAATTCTGAACCGTCTACTGGAGTTTGATTCGTTCAGCCAGTTTTTTGTGTCCACTCATAATATTTTCCATTTGATTTCATCACCTGTCTGTCTTCGTCGCCACTGACTTGGTTGTGTGTCTGTGCTCCAGGGAGAAGCAGGCAGGGATGGCGCTCCTGGCTTTCCTGGCATACAAGGACCTCCTGTAAGCAGTCGCAATATGACAAGCACCACACGGACCAGCACACATTTCACATCCGGCGTGATGATAATAATAATGATGATAATCGCATGATAATAGAATCTCAACGTTGGTTCCTTAACCGACAAAGGACCACATAAACCTTCAATTGAAGTTAAAATGTGAAAATTACCAAAACTGGAGTTCCAAGGTTTTCCTATAACAACAGTGTGTATCTCAAAATGGAAACATCCATCTATGCTACTTGTACAGATCTTTCTCTTCTCTCCTCTCTCCTCAGGGTATCCAAGGATTTCATGGAATGAAGGTTAGCGGAAATCTGTGAAGCTTTTGAATATGTTTGTCAGTCAATCCCAGCATAGCCTGCCTACCAGTAGCAGACATGCGGCCCCATCAGACCCTTTA
The DNA here is from genome assembly GCA_034670405.1 of Hoplostethus atlanticus. NCBI lineage: Eukaryota > Metazoa > Chordata > Actinopteri > Trachichthyiformes > Trachichthyidae > Hoplostethus > Hoplostethus atlanticus. Next base: position 4,527,264 of record JAXDDX010000024.1, read on the forward strand.
CTTTGGTTATGTCTCCTACAGGGTGACGCTGGAGGTCTTATTGGAGTTGTTCCTCTGAAAGGAGATAGAGGATTCCCCGGTTCACCTGGACTACCTGTACGTTGTGTGTGTGTGTGTGTGTGTGTGTGTGTGTGTGTGTACATGTGTTTGTACATGTGTTTATGTGTGTGGAGAGAATGTCATCTCTATTCCCTCTCTATTCTAAGTTCTTCACACACATTTCTCTGTCCCAGGCACAAAGTGGACCCCCTGGACCGACCGGCCCTCCAGGACCTCACGGCTATGAAGGACTCAGGGTGAGTTACAGTGTTACAGTGATGGGGATGTCATGCTCAGTGTGTATAATCAATAATAACAGAACAAGCCTCACAAAAAAAAGTATAATCTGGGTAGATATTCTGACAGATTTGGCACAAAAGTAATATGTCAGCATCAATCGTATGTATGAAATCTGAACGAATTATCATCGATTCATGTGATCCATTTGTTTGACTGACTGGAGAACTGTAATCTACAGGGTGATCCTGGCCCCCCTGGCCCTCAAGGAGAAAAGGTAAGACAAATAATAGAAAGTGATCTTACAAATCACACAATAAAATCAACCATGCTCCCACCAAGCTCTGGGATGTGACAGGACGTTGTTGTTGTTGTTCTTCCCCTCTCCTGCAGGGTGACAAGCTGTCCTTCCAGAGTGAGAAAGGAGAAAAGGTAAAATAAATATTCTTATCATTAAAAGGCTGTTTTTCTTACACGTAAAGGGGAGAGGCAGCTCCTCTCTAATGAAATTAATACATTTTGGGTATGATGAAAGGTTTTCTCCATTGTACAACTGAATTTACCATACCTTGTTTTGGAAGCAGCAAAGGATGATCTTTACTTTGCCCTCAGTGTCTTTGTCTCCCCTGCTGTTTTCTAATGGTTTCCTCTCCTCTTGCAGGGTGATGTAGGAATTCGTGGCCCCCCCGGCCCCCCTGGACCTCCGTCCCAAGAAGTAGAAGGACGTCCCATCACACTCACTGGACCACCGGTACTCATTTAGTCAGGTTTAAACTGAAGAGGGAGATTTTGCCGTTGCTGTAATGTACATAGAGCATTACTGGCAGATGGGTGGACGGATGGACCAGAGCTTATATAGGCCCTGTTTTCTTTCCTGAATATGTTTGTGGGCTCTTTTTCACAGGGAGAGAGAGGAGTTCGAGGAGATAAAGGAGACAAAGTTAGTATTTTACTTTCACATTTTGTAGTGTATGAATCACATTACAGTGCACGCAGAGTGAAATCTCTTTTTCAAACTTCCTCCTGTTTCTGAGAGGCGTTGGCGTTGATCATCTCATTTCCTTTGCAGGGCTTTTGCATCCCACATCAGAATAGGGTCAAAGGTGACCCCGGCCCACCAGGACCAAGAGTGAGTACCTCTATGGTCCTTAGATTCCTAGGTCTGTAGGTTTCACATCCGTGGTGTAGTAAATTAATAATACATCACCTTGTTGAAATTTCAGTATCAGGTTTGTTTTAAAGCTCGAATCCAAAACTTATTTGATGATAGACATTTTAGATGAGAAGTTGTAAGATGGAAAATAAATTATTTTACTTCAATAGTTACACATATTACCATTTTTACAGCCTCATATAGATGTAAGACCCTCTTAGCTACCAAGTCTCAATGTAAGAGTAGAGAATGTGTAGTGGGGTGGCAGTGTATCCACACAGCAGTGCCATGCTGAAAAGTTTCATTCAAAAGTAGTGTGTATTAGTAGTGTGTGTTAGTGTGACACTAACATACTATAACATATTGACTGCTGACATGAACGTCAAACAATTTAAGTCATTAGCTAACTTGTTAAAGAATAGTAAAGTTAATACACATGGGATCACTTGTATTTGTTTAAATATTGAGCCAGAAATTCATCAAAACTGACATATAACTTTTTTTCCTGGAGTAAATGTGTGGAAGTATGCTCACATTTCCCATAAGTATTGATCTGATGAAACAGTTGAGTTGAGTCTCTAGCTGTAGAAGTAGTAACAACAACGTCAATAGAGACGTACTTGAGTGAACTTGCTTCATAACCTTAGACTGAGTTTCTGCTTGTGTGATTTAAGGGCAAAGCCGGCAAGGATGGAGAGGATGGCCTAACGGTAACGATGATGCACTGACTGGTATTTCTACCTTGTGTCATTTGGTATTACACCACACAGCGCCTGTCCCTGTCCTAATGCATGTGTCTGCTCTCATACAGGGAGAAAGCGGCATCCCTGGGGCTCCTGGATTCTTTGGGCCCCAGGTAACTAAAGCACCGTTCATTTGTAGCTGTGACATACATGCATGTCTTGGGGATTTTGTTAACAGGGAGGCTAACGTCTCTGTCTCATTTCAGGGTGAAAAAGGAGAGAAGGGACCACCAGGATATGTAAGTCATCCTCCTCTAGCCTACAGAACAGGCTGTTAACAGCACAGAGCAGCAATTCTGAAAAATACCACAAGATGTCGCCATATTTCCATTCAGCCGATGACAAAGTCCATAGTCAGTGGAGCCAGCTGACAGTTGCTTGACATCATCTTGTCCTTGATAATGTCATTTTAGGGTGATGGTGCCCTTGGTCCCCGCGGCTATCCTGGTCTCCCAGGGTTAGAAGGAGAGAAAGGTATAGTGATGCCAGCGTAGGCGACCAGATGCATGCAGTACATATAAAATAACACACACACTGTGGATCGATTTCCATGATATCCATGTTTGGTTTTCTTTTTCATTTGTTATTATCTGACAGGTTCTGCCGGTCCTCAGGGAGAGGCGGGTCTCCCAGGTAACACAAAAGAATATTTTTTTTTATCTTCACTACTTTGCTCTTCAAAAACCATGACATAGCAGCACTGCTTCAGGCACTCTGAAGGAAACATACTAACTAGAGTAATGGAGAAACTGTCTTGTGCTTTAGGGAGGTACATCGAAGGGCCACGTGGAGAGCAGGGTCAGAAGGGAAACCTGGGTCAGAAAGGAGAGAGGGGTCACGACGGGGAGTCTCTACCTGGACCTCCAGGAGAAGAAGGGCTCAATGGACCCCCTGGGCCCCCAGGACCCCCGAGTACGCATCATCATAGACATCATTCTATAAAAGACACATGTAGAGTGTACTATTCCCCAAAGTTAACAAAAACAAGAAATGATACTCGTGTGTGTGTGTGTGTGTGTGTGTGTGTGTGTGTGTGCGTGTGTGTGTGTGTGTGCGCGTGTGTGTCGTTTGCATGCGTTTTTGTTCATGTGCTGTGACATGGCCACACAGTAAACCCTGGTGAATGTGGGTTAATTGAGAAAGGAGCCCCTGGCCCTCCTGGACCTCAAGGACTACGAGGGGAGCTGGGACAGAAAGGTAAGAGGGCCTACGATCAACCTGGCATGATCTATAGATGAATACTGATCAATAGCAGTGATAGATGGCAGTTCTTTCTTGTTCTTGTTGTTCCTTCTGTGAGCCACATTTATGTCCTTGAGATATACTGATAGATATGTAACTACTACTTGGCCTATGTGTGAACAGCCCACTGGATCCTGAGATCAACCACAGTGCTGGATCACCGTTCAGCATCAGTATGGCTGCTGGACTATAAACTGAGGACATTACATCATTCTGTGTGACTTGCATGTTCCTGTGTTTCCCATCAGGTGGCAAAGGAGACACTTGTATTGACTGTGAATCGTTCCGTGCCCCTGGCTTACCTGGACCCCCGGGCCCTAAAGGAGTGCAAGGTGATAGAGGATAGACAAAATACACACACATACATATCACACAAGTACTGGGGCTGTGAGCTAAAGTTGGCATTTTTGCTGGAGACTCATCTACTGTAATTTGTATCTCACCTTTTAAAAAATGACAACTTTTGAGTATTTTTGGCCTTTCGAGTATTTTAAACAATGTCTACACTTCTAGTTGTCAAAATATGAAACAATATTAGCTCACTCTCCCAATGCTTGACATTTTATCTGTGTGTATGATGGGTATTGGATGAGCTAAGGAGGTACACTAACATTGTCCCTTGGTAGGAGTTCCTGGGTCGGTGGGCCACAAAGGAGACGTAGGACAGTCCTGGCCTTCCTGGATCTGCTGGAAATCCTGTGAGTAGAATCACATAGTAGTCCTGGTTCCACTAACAAGATGAAATGAAGCGGAACAATTAGATGTACCGTATGTCTACACTATGTGTGTTATTGAATCAAGTGTCATTTTCCTGATACTAATGGTCAAATTACTGACTAAAAAAAAGTCCTGTAACAAGTGAAACTGCATTAGAAACAAGTGGAATCACCGGTTTCACCTTTCACTTGTTTTAAGAAAAATAAGATTTTAAGAATAAGATCCTAAACATGTTAAAATAACATCTTAAAAATGACTTGTTAAGGACATTTTCTGCACCACACACTCTGATGCACTGTGGCGTTGCTCTGTGCTCCTGTCTGCAGGGTGGTACAGGCATCCCTGGGTTGATTGGAGCACCCGGTGCTGTCGGGGAGCCAGGGGACATCTTCGTAGCTCCCGGCCTGAAGGGTGACAGAGGTCAGCCTGGTGCTGCTGGTTCACCAGGGCTGCCAGGGGTGGACGGACTGCAAGGAAAAGATGGGCTCCCAGGTCTATCTGGCCCCAAAGGAGAGCCTGTAAGTGGATTGCCCACTAGTATTTTTTTTTATACCTTTTTATTTCCTGCTCACACAGTACAGCTAAAGGGACTGTACATCCCCTGTCTCTAATCTTGCTTGCAGGCCAGCGAGGGCATCAAAGGTGAGCGTGGACCGGATGGGGACCTAGGTCTCATTGGGACCCCAGGAGAGAGGGGCCCCCCTGGGCTGCCAGGCTTTGGTCGATCAGGAGAGTCTGGAGAGAAAGGCAGCTCAGGGAGACCAGGCCATCCCGGAGTCCCTGGACAACCCGGTAGGTGTGAGCTCAACACACACACACACACACACACACACACACACACACACACACACACACACACACACCTGTGTAATCTACTTATGTGAAGTATACCTTGCCTCCACCAGGTCCAAAAGGAGAGCCAGGTCAAACTGTGAGTAGCCTTGGACCTCGGGGTGAACCTGGAGCACGAGGACAATCTGGAATACCTGGAGTCCAAGGTGGGCATCAGCACTTTCAGCATAAATTCACAATCACTAATCCACTGCAAGAAAATAATATTTGACATTTATTTTGACACCTGAACATGAATATTAAATTTACCTTGTCTTTGATCAGTGCAGTAACATTGCAATCTAATGTAATAGGAAGATGATATAGATATGAAATTATATATAAAAAGGTATTGAATACTTGTCTAACATGCAGCCTGTCTTTGGCTGCAGGTGAAAGAGGAAAGCAGGGTGACTCGGGGTTTCCAGGTTTCCCTGGACACAAGGGTGACCACGGTCTCCCAGGAATCGGATTACCAGGCCCACCTGGTCCCTAAAGGTAGGACAGATGTGCTCCATGCTCTTCTTCCTCTCAGTAGATGCACCACAGGCATTACATGGTCACACATGGATTCTTAACAAATGTTAAGCAAACTGTATTTGATGACACAGAACATGAAGAGGAAACTTTTTGTCCGTGTTTCCAGGATTCTCTGGAATCCCAGGAGCTCTAGGATTACCAGGAGAACCAGGAAGACCAGGACAGGACGGTTTCACAGGAAACCCAGGGGTACCTGGTCAAAAAGTACGTAGTTGGGGGGTGGGGGGGGGGGGGGGGGGGGAGTTATAGAAACAATCGTGCACCAAGTCCTTTAGCAAATGGGAGATGTGAATGTAACATAACGTATTGCTGTTGCCCTGTTGACCCCCTGTAGGGTGAACCGGGGAAAGGTCTGCCAGGGCCCAAAGGGTCACAGGGCGTCCCAGGAGTTACCGGCTTCCCTGGAGAGAAGGGTAACATCGGGCTAACTGGTATTCCTGGACAAGAAGGAGACACGGGACACCCTGGACCTCAGGGAGTCCAAGGTAGGGAATTTAATCCAAGTCAATTCTATTGTGAAGCAGGTGTGATGGGTCTACTGTGGTGTTGAAAGGTATTCGGCACTAATTGGTTTCTCTCTGCTTTACCTTCAGGGGATGCTGGATCCGCAGGATTTCCTGGAGTGGTTGGTGTACCAGGCCCTCCAGGAGCAGGCGCGCCAGGGGCTCCTGGACCCCATGGACAACCTGGAGAGCCTGGACCACATGGCAAGTAAAAAATAACAAGCACAATAACAAACCTATGCCAAGTATTCAGATTCTGATACATAAACTGTTTGTGTGCAGGTAGTGGTGGTGTGAAGGGGGAAAAGGGCTACCCTGGTCCTCATGGTCGGGACATGCCAGGGCCTCAGGGAGAGAAAGGAGCCCCGGGTTTCCCTGGATTACAAGGTTCTAAAGGGTTTCCGGGGCGATCGGGTCTCACTGGCAGGGACGGTCTGCCTGGAATCACAGGTGAAACGGACCAACAGCAACACCACAAGAGAAATAATATACTTTTCAAAACACGGTTACAAAAGGATTTAGTCTACAAGTCATAAAGCATCAGTCAGTGGTCATTTGTAGTAATATTGATGTGTCTGTCTATCTGCCAGGTTCTAAAGGAGAGATGGGGGTCATAGGGGAACCGGGGGTACCAGGATTTCCCGGACCCTCCGGTAATCCTGGATCTACTGGTCTGAGAGGTGAGAGAGATTCAATCTACCGCATCGTCAGCCTGTTCTCTCCTACGGTACCTTTGGGGGATTTATGACAGAGGAAGGAAGTGATAATCCTCCTTGTTCCCATTCCCTCTCAGGTGACCCTGGTATCACTGGACCAAGAGGGGAGTTTGGTGAGTCTGGACCTAAAGGAGAGAGAGGAGAGCAAGGTCTGCAGGGACCTGCTGGGAACATGACCGATGTGGATATGGAGCACATGAAGGGGGAGAAGGGAGACATCGGACACAGAGGTATGTAACGACGTCTGTGACAGATTATGATGAAATGGTTAATACAGATACATTGACTGATAACATGAAGCAATAAATCAGACCGACTCTCTTTCGTCTCTAGTCCTTATATAGATATCATAAAGAGACCCACCACAAACAGGCCCCGCCCCCGATCACACACACATTATATACGTATCTCAAAGTTCAAAAAGATGGTTTGTGTTTTTAATCCCATTTTCAGGTGACCCCGGGTTCACTGGACAAAAGGGCTTCCCTGGACAGCCTGGAGATCCTGGAATGCCAGGGAATGATGGAGAGCCTGGTTTACCTGGACACCCAGGTGAGCTACCTGACCAGTGACAGTACACTAATACGGTGTAGCTTGAGCACTTTCTGAGAGGATATTTGAACAATGTAGACCAAATGCAATTATTTTTTATAACCCCATGTTTGACTTGTCCCAGGTGAGAAAGGAGACACGGGTGGTCCTGGAGAGCCCGGCAGTATTGGACATCCTGGACAAAAGGGCAGCGTAGGAGAGATGGGAATACCAGGTAGGCTCCGATAAAACACACCTCATCCTGAGATTAACATTTAAAGAATGTGTGTGTGTGTGTGTGTGTGTGTGTGTGTGTGTGTAACATGAAACCCCATCCTGTAAACATAGACCACACGTATCTTCATCATCATCTTCAGAGCCAGGGGAAGTTCACGTCACAAGAGAAACACTTTGTTAAATGGAGTTGACTGAATGTGTGTGTGTGCTCGTGTGTGTGTGTGTGTGTGTGTGTGTGCAGGCCCATTTGGTCCAAAGGGTACTAAAGGAGGAGTGGGCACCCCCGGACATCCTGGGTTCAAAGGCACAGATGGGGATAAAGGAGAGCAGGGAACAGCCGGTGATCCCGGTATTGGGGTCCCAGGACCTCCAGGGGGCAAGGTAACCCACCAGCCACCAGCCTAAGCTTCCTTTTCTGTCTTCTTCCTCTCTTTAATCATCAGTACCGGTCTTCACTTAGTAATACCCTAATTCTCTGCCCCCCTAGGGTGAGACAGGCCAACCAGGATTCCCAGGAAGAGGAGGAGATAAGGGCCTGAAGGGCAGTATAGGTGTGTCAGGCATGCCAGGAGGCCCGGGATCCAAGGGAGAAACGGGAATCGTCGGCTACACAGGTCTGGGTTCAAAATGTCTTGTTATACCTGTCAGTAGGCAGAAGTGCCCTCTACTACCTAGGTACAGTACTTGTATGTATTGTTATTCCAGCTGTGCTCTCTAATGCAGGCATGTGTGTCTGTGTGTGTGTGTGTGTGTGTGTTGTGCAGGTCAGCCAGGTAGACCAGGTGACAAGGGTATCCCCGGGCTCCCTGGGTCTGCAGGAGAGGCTGGCCGCGAGGGTCGGCCTGGTACGTAGCAGACTAGCCTATCACGGTCTTTCTCATGATACACACATTGTAATGGATACACACATATGGCCAGTGTTTCATGAAGCTGTACACACTTTGACACACAGTCACTAGTACTTGTACGCAAGCCCGTCAGGTGAACCTGTTCTCCTATAGGTGAAGCCGGCCTGCAGGGGGCTCCAGGTCCTCACGGAGAGAAAGGAGAGGCTGGAGTGGACGGCATCCCTGGATCCTCAGGGGAGAGAGGAGACCCAGGTTAGTGACGGGACGTGTTGACGGAAGGCCGAGGCACAGGAAGTCATATTCTACCCACCATTATGGATTATAATGGTTCAACATTTGATCATTTTATCATCTTCTTCTGTCTTTGTGTGCAGGTTCACCAGGCAGAGGCTTCCCTGGGACTCCTGGAGTGGGCGGCAGCAAAGGTGAGAGCGCTTCCATCTCCAACTCTAAACTTCACAGCCCTCATATCAGCCCTCGTCCACAGCAGGGAAACTCATGTCACGGTGTGGCTCTCTCTGTCACTTTCCAGGTGACAAAGGTAGTCCTGGCTTCCCTGGCACTCCTGGTCATCCAGGTATCCCCGGTATCATAGGCGACAAGGGTTTTCCAGGTCCACATGGGTCTCAGGGTCAACCAGGAGACAGAGGCCTCCCAGGAGCCTCCCTAGAGGGCCCTAAAGGAGAGACGGGAGCATCGGGACTGCCTGGAGAAGCAGGTATGCCACATACATGATACAGCAGAAACACGTTCAGTAGGTGCATGAGTTGCCTGTTGCCAACATACAGTACAGTATGAACCACTGTGGTGAGTAGAGACTGTTTGAGACAGAGATGTACATTTTACGCTGTAGTGGAAAAGATCTCCTGACCTTCTACTTCCTCTCTCTAACAGGATCCACTGGAGCCCCAGGACCAGCTGGTGTGCCAGGCAGAGATGGAAGAAAGGGAGACACGGGAGATCAGGGTCTCCCGGGCTCCCCGGGAGACACAGGACTCAAGGGTGACCACGGACATCCTGGACTTCCTGTAGGTCACTCAGACGGCCGTTGATCCCCTTTAAACATGCTTTGACTATATTTACAGTATTTAATGTACCCCTGGTTGATTTTGTGTGTATGTGTGTGTGTGTGTGTGTGTGTGTGTGTGTGTGTGTGTGTGTGTGTGTGTGTCACAGGGACAAGCTGGCCTTCCAGGTGTTGATGGATTGAAGGGAGAGATAGGATTGCACGGTGTACCTGGCTTCCCAGGTGAGTGATGTACAGTATCGTGTGTGTCTGTGTGCATAGCAGTGTGATTCAGTTCATCATCTACTTCTGAACACCAACTCCAGGTTCAAAGGGTGAAGTTGGGGTCGTTGGATACAAGGGACAGCTTGGAGACACAGGATTCCCAGGAGCTAAAGGTGAAAAGGGAGAATGTTAAACTGCAGTTTGGTTCTTGCCACTTGACAATATCAACACGACAACAGGAAGCTGTCTGGTTCTAATGATACAGTATATTTCAGGTAATGAAGGCCCCCCTGGTCCCCCCGGCACCCACACCTTCATCAAAGGAGACATTGGGTTCCCAGGGACAGGGGGCCTGCCGGGACCCCAGGGGCCATCTGGGTTCATTGGACTGAAAGGACAGCAAGGTGAATGTGCAGATCTGCTCCATCATCGTTTCCCCTAGTGTGACCCTGCTCCCCTATCCTCCCCATCCATCCAGCTAATCATTCCACCATCTCTCTTGTCTGCTCTCTCAGGCATGACTGGCCTCTTAGGGCCAAAAGGTGAAGATGGCTACCATGGGTATAATGGTCAACCTGGAGCCAAAGGAGAGTCTGGTCTGACGGGGCCGACAGGTGAGAGCAATACAGTCTCTTCTCTCTCTGGTTGTGCTGTCTCTTTGTGAAGTTGTTAATCAGCCCCTTTCCTTAGGACCCAGAGGACACGCCGGCCCCCCTGGACCCGACGGTGTTCCAGGTCAAGTGGGTTCACCTGGCCCCTCCTCCATGGATCACGGGTTCCTGGTAACCAGGCACAGCCAAACAGTGGAGATTCCCCAGTGTCCCGAGGGGACCACTCCCATCTATGACGGATACTCCTTGCTCTACATACAGGGCAACGAACGCTCACATGGACAGGACCTAGGTGAGTGAGCAGGGAAGGAAGGAAGAAAGAAAGGATGTAGAAAGAGGAAGATTTGGAGGGGGAATAAAAAAAACCTGATTAACCTCCCTGTACCCTCCTTGTGTTTTAGGCACGGCAGGGAGCTGCCTGAGGAAGTTCAGCCCCATGCCATTCCTCTTCTGTAACATCAACAATGTGTGCAACTTTGCGTCCCGTAACGACTACTCCTACTGGCTCACCTCCCCTGAGCCCTATGCCCATGAGCATGGCACCAATCACTGGCCACAGCATCAAACCCTTCATCAGCAGGCAAGTCAGCATTTGCAGAAATCGCTTCATATGTTATAAATCCTCATATTCTGCTTGGAGTATTTGTGCTACTCGTGTATTGGCTGTGTATACCTGTGTTCATACCTGTGTGTGTGTGTACAGGTGTGCGGTGTGTGAAGCCCCAGCCATGGTGATAGCAGTTCACAGTCAGACCATCATGATTCCATCATGCCCCCGCGGCTGGGACTCTCTGTGGATTGGCTACTCCTTTGTCATGGTGAGAGAAGCAGGAAGTGCCGATATTGTCTAGGAGCTGAATTCTGAGGGTTTTGTCCTTTGATAAATTCAATATTGTTCAATATTGTAGTACTGGAATTAAACAACAGCTGTGTAACAGTATAGTATATCTGTGTTTATGTACCTAATGAGGAATTCACATTATGACTGTGTGTGTGTGTGTGTGTGCAGCACACCAGTGCTGGTGCTGAGGGGTCGGGCCAAGCCCTGGCCTCTCCTGGTTCCTGCCTGGAGGAGTTCCGCAGCGCTCCCTTCATCGAGTGTCACGGCCGTGGGACCTGCAACTATTACGCCAACTCCTACAGCTTCTGGCTGGCCACCATCGAAGACGAGGAGATGTTTACGTAAGAACCCCCCCCCCACTACCATCACCTATTTCTCTTATTCAGCACTGTTTCTTGTATGAATATGTCCATGGAGTTCTGATGTTGTTCTCGGTGCCTCGTTCCAGGAAACCTGTCCCTACAACGCTAAAAGCGGGAAATCTCCGAACACACATAAGCCGCTGTCAGGTGTGCATGAAGAGGACATAAACCCCCGCCACCTGTGCCCGCCCCTTCCCGACCTCCGACCAATACCCTGTTCGCCGACGCCCGTGATCTGGCTTTACTTCCTGTTTTTAACAACGGATGGTGCTATTTCCCTGCATGTGTGAGTGTGCGAGGGACAGAGACGTGGGTTGCAGAAGAATCGGAGAGGATGGCAGACCGGAACACACACACATCAGAGACCAAAGCCACGAGACCCAGCGGCCCTTCGCTCCATGCAGAACACTTAACTAACATGATCACAACACGTCTCTAACGAATGGCGCCCAGTTTACCACTGCACTGAGTACATGGCCCCTATGAGTAAACTGGTGTGCATTCTGAAAGGGTTGTCAGGTGCTATTGAATCTTACTTATTCCACTTTGCTATGGTTTTATTACCCCTCCCCTCCAGTGCCACATCATTCAAGATATAGCTACATATTATTATTGATTTTCACATCTTTTATCTTTTTGTTAACATGTACTAATGTAAAGGATGGGAGTTACCACTGGTTCCAGATGCTTGTCATTTGATAAATCACTACATGTTGCCAGCACACAAGACATAATAACTCTGCTGTAAATATAGTGCGTTCTTTTCCTCTCTAACATACTTCATCATAATATCTTCAGGTTATTATTGCATTACTTTGTGTGTTATTAAGTCCATTTTCTTTATTTATAAGATTTATGAGAATATGTTGAACAGAATATGTGTATTTGAGATGCCACAGATCCCAAAAACAATGACACAGAAGGATGTTTCAGTGGACAACCTCACCATGCAAAACAGCACTGAAATAGCATTGGCAGGTTTGTGTGTGTTTATATATATATGTGTGTGTGTGTGTGTGTGTGTGTGTGTGTTTGTGTGTGTACACATGAGTGTGTACGTGGGAGCGTCCGTTTTTTGGTAGCGGCGTGTGTTGTGATGTGTGCATATAAGTTGTTGCACAACCCTGTTGACACTCGAACAAACTCAAAAGAAATAGAATAGAATAGAATAACCCTTTCACATTCCTACCCTTCCATTGTGTATAACAGTTGCGTGTTACCTGAATCTTTCCGATCTTTGATCCCAAAGAAATGCACGTCTATATATACTTACACATAACCTGTACCTGCTATTCTGCCGATGTACTTGATTGGACCCTCTCTGAGTTGCTTTTATTCTCCCTGTAGATTTAACACAAGATTTATTCCACTTTTAGTTTCAGGGTTCATCAAGTTCTGGTTTTACATCCTAGCCAAACACAGAGAGGAGAGGAGGGCTGTATTTATAAGTGCCTTTACAGGTTGAGATTGAGAAACAGTATCATAGCCCATGTGATGTTTGGAGGAAACTCCCAAGTGGAAGAAGCCTCTTGAACCTCAAACGTAATTACTGCTACGTCCCTTTCAGATGCAAATGTTTCCACTGCTCAAGTTATAGCAATTACTCTACACTGACCTCAACCTGTTTTTGTGTGTGTTGTGCTCACCTGTGATGAAATGCTCTGTGACATACAGTATTAGCAGTATTCACCAAGGAAAGAAACTTGAGTTCAGCGGGAATGTTCTTAGTTTTAGTCTCAAGCATAAATGATTAACAAGCAGAACAAATACTTGTATCACTTCCCAATCCCATACTGTGTAATTCATGCAATAAAAATGATTTGTATAGAATATGCTGGATCATTTTTCATAGGTATTATTTTGGATTTTTCCTTCCTGTTTTTGAACCATAATTGTTTTTGAACCAAGTACTACAAAACATTTCAGTTGTAGTACTTAATACCACAAGATGGCAGCATCAGCCCACTTTGCTAATAGGTTGCCAATGGATTCAGTTGCTCTCAAAGCTTTCCAGCTAAATGACTCATGTGCCTACAGTGTTTTTTTTCTCCTGCTACTGACTAATCTGGTAACAACAGGCAACCAAGGCTGAACTTTGAGGTTGACCTCAAATGTGTCTTGAACCCTAATTTCAGTGCAGCCTCTGCACCAACACCGCCACTCAGTGATACCGCCACTACCTCAGCACTTCTGCTGGGACTGTGGCCAACAAACCCGTTCACCCCAGGAAAACACAAACAGATCAATACACACCGCAGAGAACCAGATAACCCTTCCTTTCATCTCCACTCTCGTCTTTCATCTATTACCGGAATCCTATCCCTTGTTTCCTCTCTTGTCACCAGCCAGACAAACAGAGCCCTTGACCCCCAGCTATCTTCATATACAAGTCTAAAAAGGCCTTGACCTCTGACCAGGGAGGTCACTCAGGTGGAGTCACACGGCCATACCACACATGGCCAAAGACTATTTGTTGCAGGGCTGACATAACTGCAGTTAGGGCAAAGGCTACATTCAGGGATACGTGGGTGATGTGGCATTTTGTGTACAAAAAAAGTATGGGAAATCTTACTTTTGCTATATGTTTGCCTTGTTTTATTAGTAGAGAGAGAGGGAGAGAGGAAGTTGAAGCTGGAGGAAAGAAAGTATTGCTCAAGAAGTATGTCTGGTTTTTTGTTTTGGCTTAATAGTTTGTCAGTCAAAAAATGAAAGGGCACTTGCTTGAACTCTCCCCGTCGTCCTCGTTCCTGGGTGTAAAATCCTGAGTAGGCCTGAGGCTGTCACACATTAAAGATAGTAAGCCAACTTATACCATATAAAACCAGTTGGAATTCACACACACACACAAACACACACACGCACACATCAAATGCCATGTGGTTAGGGTCAGCGGCGAGGCTTACTCAAGGATAGAGAGGGCTTGGAGATCAAAACATTAACCTCTTTAAGTGTTTTAATCCTATTGGTTGTTTGTTACAGGATAAACTGGATATAACACCACTGGGTTGTGACCATCTTAAGTAAGGGCGAGTAAATAAAGAGTTACAGTCGCCCTCAGACGACAATACCTTTACGGTGCTACTCTAATAATCCCTCCGCGTTGCAGCTGATTGAGATTTCAACAGCGCAGTAAAGCGATATTTTACTGCCATGTCTCATGACTATTTTTGACTCATTCCAGGTTGCGATCGACGTTGGAATTTGAAAAACAAAATGCTGCGAAATGAGTCACGCCGAGCTGATAACGTGAACTCTTCTAAGTTACTGTAATTTAATCATTTACTGTCAAGAGTTGTTTTTTTTCCCCAGCATGTGTTTACGCTAGAGAGAGGGAATGTGTCAGGAGGCTAATATGACCCTGACCTTTCTCCTGAGCGGATCATACAGAGGGACCGCAACCCCCACCACACCCCCTTAACCTGATCCCTGCCAAGTACAGATTAGCTTGCAACATAGCACGCAAAACAAAACTTAGAAGAAGCCATTAGCACACACACACACACACACACACACACTCAAACTGAAAGAGAGGGGTCTTTGCATATCACTGTCTTAGATCACACAACTGAAGTCAGAGGTAATTAAAGAGCTCTGACTGGCACCACAGGATGAGAAATACTCGTTATTCTACATCAATGTGTTCATTACATGTTCTTAAAGAGAATATTGACTTTCATTTTCATTCTCACAATAAAATGACCGATCCCTGATCTATTCTCTTCAATACATTAAGTCTGAGGGGGGCAGATCCTTTAAGAAAGAAAGAAGAATACGGTTGGAAACGCCTAATTATCCCAGTAGATATCCAATCTACTTCCTGTTAGCATCTAGAGTGCTGTGATTGGTCGACAGCCTGTATAGTTAACGAGGTGTCAGACAGATGGCTATATATAAAAAATATTAGTCTGCAGTGGATGGTGAAATCCAATCCTGATTAAGCTATCAGTCTGTTCTGCAAAGTTTTGTCTGCTTTCGAGACGAGGGCTTGGCAGGAGGCGGCCGTGTGTTGACAGTACAAAAGAGAGAGAGAGGCAGAAAGGCAACTGAGAGATCACCTTGGTGGCTGGTGAAAGCTTTGTAGGCTGGTGTAAAATGACAATAATGTAGTTATTTGATCTTGGGGAAAGATCCGTGTTGACAACCCTTGCACTTTCTATTCAGCAAGGAATGTGACATGTGGCGTTGACAATATTTCCTCATTTTCACAGGTATTTTGGGATTTGTGAAAAAAGGTAATTACTTTAGCACCAATTGCACCTTTTTCTCCTCCGATGTGATGACCGCACCTCCTCATCTGCCCCTCATTCGCCCTGTGACGGACTGGCGACCTGTCCAGGGTGTTTCCCGGCCTTCCACCCACTGCATGCTGGGATAACCTCCAGCGCCCCCTGTGACCCTGAAGAGGATGGATAGAGAAAAGGCTCACTAAAGCAGTTATAATAATTTAACATATGGAAACCAAAACAAAGGTAGTTCTGAAGGACAAACAGCTACATTCTGCATTGTGGGTAATCTTCCTAATCTTCCTAGACACAAAAACATGATTCATCAACGATAATTAACACATTTGTGAATGAACGTTCAATCAGGAAGTCACTTCTTTTGGAAATCTTTCGTAAACACCAACTGCACCAGGCTGTATCCAGTGGCACCACAACTCCCATCAAATCTTTATTTACATCTCAAAACTAAGAGGCCTTTTTTCCAGCTAGGCTAGCTGAAAAACCGACATACAGCTAACAGGGAAAAGGAGAAGGGAAGCTGGTGGGAGAGAAGAGGACAAAATGGAAAGCTTCTCATGAAAACAAAATCATTACCTAGTTATTTCTGGTTAAAATGATCAAATTTGTACACAATAACATTTCCTGTCTTTGTGGCGAGGGCATATGGCTGTATCATATGATTGTGCACAAAAGAAAATGTGTAAAGATGACATAATATTTCCATCTGTAGCGCTTGGCTCTCGTGTGAGGCCCGATCACGATCTCGGCATGATCGGAAATCCGATGTGTTTCGGATGGAGCCAAACATGGCGCTTCCTCCTCCTCTTCCCCCTCCGCTTCCTCCTGCCGGCATTCACCTCCACGTACGGCGTCCACTCAGAAACACGGAGATAGTGTGATAGTGGGATGAATGAGAGGAGAACAGCACGCCTACGCAGCCGAGCGGAGGAGTAAAGAGGAAGCGTGGACGTCACAGCAACAGAGAGTGCGTGGGCACAAGATGCAGAGTGGGAGTGCTTTTGTGGGAGGCATTCCAGCAAACAGCTCTCAGTCTGTCTCCTCTCTTTATCCATCTCATTCATATTCCTCTTCATCTTCAAAATGGCTCTTGATTCTTCTCTCAGTCCTTTTCACGTAAGGCTAAAACACAGATTCCCATAAAACTCACTAGCGTGCAAAGAGACGCCCCCCACCTGTACCTCGGCCTCCACGACCCCTTCACCTGTTATCTCTGTTATCTGCGCGTTAAATGGCACTTTAACAAATAACGGCCCAAGGAGGCCGATGTTGAGTGCTAAAGTGTGCACACGTGTGTGTATTTTTACGTCATGATCAATATTTTCTCACACCCGGCCACTCCATGTGCCGCTGCCTGAGAAGAATCCTGCAGAGAGATGCTGACTCATCTCTCTACAGGATATATGACACATACAAAGACAAGAAAGCAAAAGAGAAACAGGGAATATCCAAACTGACAGGAAACGACAGAGTAGAAGGGAAGTGGATGAATAATTTCATTTCATTCAACCGTTGAACTTCTTAAATACTGGAGCGGATATTCAAGTGTACTAGTAGATGTCTCAGAGTGTTAGTTACAGCAAGTGTAGCTTTCGGGACAACTCATGTTTTGAGCGAAAAAGGGCTGGCATCTATGAAATACATGAGGGTCTGTCTGGCCCTTCTGGACTGCTACTACCATCAGATGGTTGGCAGACAGGCCGGCCATGTCTAGTACCGGTGCTGCCTGTGTTTCTCTGCCCCTCGGGTGGTGGTGGTGGGAGGGGGGTCTGAGAGCTAAACGCTAATAAGACGTGTTACAGGCAGGTGAGGTAAGGGGATTGAAACAAGGAGGAGTTGTAGAGAGTTAGGGATATTCAGAGCCGCTGCAAGACTAAAAACAATTTCACTTCCATGTGTGTTTAGTACCAGTTCAAATCAGCTCATCACTGCCCATATCTATGGCACTGAAGATGAATAACTTTAAAGTTCGCTCTTCACCCATCTGGTTGTCCATGCAGAGTCTGGGATCCCGTATGCATCCACCTCTTCCCCCCCGGCCAGCCAATGGAGCGATCAGGCTTTAACGTCTTGAAATGCCAAATCGGAAATCAAACAGAAAGTGAAGCAGGAATAGTTTAAATGGATGTGTGTCAGGAATGTATTTCTCTGGACAGGTAGACAGGGCGTAGGTCTCGGGCCTGTCGGAGAGAGACGACAGCACCGGAGGATCTATGGACGGTAGTTTTTGGTTGGATTCTGGATTCCCGCATTCATGCCGATGAGGTGTATTTCTTTCAGAATGCGAGAAGAGGATTGTGGGAGTTGTGTGAAAATTCACAGCTAAGGTGTGAAGATTCCTGTTTAAAGTTACATTTTCACAAGAGTACAACTTTTACGTAGATACTTAAGAGAAAGAACAGGCGTGATTTGTAGAAAACGAACGTCTCACTCCTGACTGACCTGAATCTGGCTGATGGCGACGCTCTCTCTCTTCTGCTGTTATGGTCTTGTCACATCATAATCTAAATTACAAACTAATGATTATTAAACTGTGCCTTGAGATGAAATGGACATTTGGCCGTGCGTGACTCCGCCATCTGTCTTCATGTCACTCTCCATGTAAAAGGTTGGGGTTAGCGGTCTTAGCTCACTGCACAATGCACGTGTGGCTGCGTTTAAAAGACTACGCAGTGACTTACATTCTCATTTAGGCGAGAGACACATCTATATCAGCACATCACACTTAGTAAATAACCTTTTACTGGGTTTCATGCTAAATTAACTCGGTTAATATTACGAGCATATCTCGGCTGCTCCATTTTCACGCTGAGTGAAGTCATCAATTTACCTCTCTCCGTCGAGTCAAGCACCATTAACAAACGTGCTCCCACTAAAGAAGGGCCCAATTACGCCTAGATGAAAGCAGCGAGCGAGCTAACGCTAACCAGCTAGCGCTACTGACGCTGGGAATCTTGAACGACCAAGTCTAGCTAGATGTGAGCGACGGCAGCGATTCGATAATAACTGAGGGTGGAGTCAAAACTGGAAATTCGTCATTTAATTTGGACATTGTACTTGTACTGAATTTCTGAGTAAAGCGTGAACACGGCACATGTTGTTGTGTGTCTATAGGCTGTGGCCCCCCCTGGTGATCTCATGATATTTGTCTCCAATGTTGTTTGTTCTTCCGCAGAAAGCTGCAGTGTTGATTTTCTCAGCAGCTGTTGAATTATTGAACGAAGCTATCATCGCACCGGCAGACCAAGTATTTACAGTACTATTAGTGTTGTTGTGGTGTTAATGGGCCCCTCCATTAGCCTTTGTGAAGGCCAGAGCAACACCTCCATCTACAAAACACACACACACACGCTGTCACACAGTTGTTCTGCGGGGGGGGGGCGCGGACTCTCGTGGGACTTAGTTGTTTTTCAACAGTGGTCTGAGCACGTCAGAAAATGTGCTTACACCGTGGCGACACATGCTGGCTCAACAGTATTACAGAGCGTGGCTGTCCTTCACTGTCTCCCGAGACTCCAGATTAAACAACACACAATCACACACACCGGCCCTATGGCGACAGGCGGAGTGAAGGATGTAAGAGAGCTTTGAAGTCTTTGCCTTTCTTGGTTTGTGTCTGTGTGTTGTGTGTGTGTGTGTGTTTCTGACCTTTATATCCATGCGACCTGAGCGTCTCCCATCACCGTGGCGCTTTGAAGGAGCAGCTGAGAGGAGCCCGGTAACTCTGCTCCTCTCCAGAGAGATGTGGGATGCCCTCGCGTTGAGAGCTTCTCGTCTCCTATCACCTGACGAACGGTGACGTGAGGCGACATAGTGGTCAGCGACGTCATTTACCAGCATTTGACTCACTCTCCGCCCCCAAACCACCCCTATCACCACACACACACACACACACACCTGCTCCCAGACAAACCCAAGGGTTTGCGGTAGGGGTCATGCTATCTTTCACATACACACAGACACACACAGAGATGGGTGTAGCCCCAGACAGCAGCAAAGGGGCGCCTGTCGTTTTTTTACCTGAGTCGGCGCTCTTTAAACCCAGTGCTGCCGCCTAATGTCTTCACCTGCAGTGTTTCCCTTTCCTCTAAAAGACAGCTGATATAGGTTCACCTACATCTCTACCCTGTCTGTCATCAGGTGTCCTGTGATCTGCAGGATCCATTGTGGACGGATGAAGAGGCCAGGCTTATCGTCACAATCATCTCCTCATTTTCTCCTTTTTGGATGGAGGTGGGGAGGAGAGGACTGCTCCTTTGATCTTAATCTGGAGATCATATTCCACGTGGAGCAAGACCCAGAGTGCTTTACTGATGCTAGTGCATGTAACGGAAGGCCTGCCGATTGCCACGTTAACCCTTTCCACGACCGACTGAAACCACCCAGATGAGTCGAAGAGGAAGCTGGCAGGGCCCACGCTGCGTCTAGTCTATGTTCATCAAAGGTTGACGGAGTGTAACTAAAGAAAAGGCCTAGCCGTTGACGAAGGCAAGTGAAACAACGGAGGACACCGGTAAAGCCTGACATCTCAGCACTGTCACACATGAAAGCACAGCTCATCAACCCCACCGAACCATTTCTTACTATTTCACAAAGCCCCGCCCCCCACACAGCCCCCCAAATGCCCCAAATGCAAATGTGTGTCTAATCATTCCCTCCTATATATCCCTTCAAGATGTAATGTATTCCATACACAAGGGCACCCATGCGTAGGGAGAATGTCTCTTCTCTGTATCAAGCTTCTGTGGTTTCCACCCGTCTTTCACAGCCGCTGCCGTTTCCGCTGTGGTCTGGGCTTTTTTGTTGATTGGTTGTATACGGTTTGCCACAGCATCATCATCCTTATCAAATGAATGCAGATGGAACTCACTTTAAATGTTTTGTCTTGGTCAACCTATCACACACATGCATGCATATACCGTGCAGAGAAACACACACACACACACACACACACACACACACTGCGCCCATAAGGTATTCATTAACCAGCCCTCGCTCTTACCTCGTCTTCCTGAAACCCCATTTAAAAAGTGAATGGGAGGAATGGAACGCCGCTATGGAAATATATGGAAATAAAGACCTCTCCTGCAGCGTCAGTCTCACTGAGCGGCAACAGACGTCTCTGGGTAGCGCGGTAGCTACAGCTCGACAGCCTCAAAGTCATGGCCCCGGGCCTCCTGCCCCCTCCAGTCAAGCCCTTGGAGGGAATTGAATTATTCAATGTGTTCCTCTCTCGCTCTCCTACATTATCGTTATATCTGAAATCTGGAATTCTGCTTAATGTTTGTGCAATTTGCCCCAGTCTTGATCAATTATGGTAATCTAAATGAAACCAGGGCTTCATTACTGATTGAGTGATCAGGCTCTAACCTGTTCCCTGGTAAGGGATGACATGCCTGAAAGTCAGCACCGCTATGCTGCTGGAAGTATAAGTGTGTTTAAGAAGCAGTTTAAAAAGTAGTCCTAAATCTTCCTGTTATCCTACTTCCTTTTGCATAGCAGTACTGTCTTATGATGCAGTGTGTCACGTTGAAGTGTCTTTGATGGCAATAATATTTGAATGTAGGTGGATTCAACATTTTGTGTCTATAAAAGTTGCAACACCGATGGATTGGGAATTATTTTAAGCCTCCGGTGGTTCAGTTTTTAGTTGCTCAAACTAAATCTTGTTGCTAAGCGATTCTGCTTTACTGGATGGAATAGTATTTATTGGCTCGCAGCGTTTAGTTGAAGATTATATCAGGGAGCAGGCTGCCGAGGCCTCGCAGATTTAATTGGAACCCAAAATAATTTTCTCCCCTACATCTTAAACACATATTTTGATACGGTGGGTGACGGCGTGAGGGTGTGTGGAGATGTTTCGAACCCATACAGTTAATTCTCTAGCAGGGGCAGGATGCAGACTACCCCAGTTGTCTGTTCCACAGGGGGGTGTCCTGTGCCTGAGGGGGACAATTCCTTTGTCTCCTCTGATGATCAGTCCTCCTGCTCATCTCCTCCTCCTCACATCCTCCCACCACTGTGGTTGCCAGAACCACTCCACTACTCCACTAGCCACTACCCACTCACACAGCCAGGCTCTGATTGATGCTAGTGCTAGTATTTTACAATACTACATGATACATGTACATGATCTCCACCCACCACCCACTCAAACACACTGACTATACTGAAATACACTGCAGTACGAAAGAACATAACTTTCAAGAACAGCTATTTCTCAGGATGGAGAGTCTGCTAAAAGGAAGACAGAGGGAGATCACTCTTAAGTGTTAAATATTTCAGAGCTGTAGTCCCCTAAGCAGAGAAGGGGAGGGAGGAGAGGAGAGATCATGGGGGAGGAGGAGTGGAAGTGAGAAAGATGAGGGAGGAGAGGGAGGAACGCTATAAAACTCCATCCTTCTCATTCATTACATATTCATGTGATGGTGCACCCAGTGTGTGTGTGTGTGTGTGTGTTCAGCCAGTGATCATACATATTACCTATCACACCCACTTTAATTGCACACAGCCATGCTAGATAGCGGGGGTGGGCTCAAAAACATAATTCTAATAATACATGAAAGCAAATATGCTCATTCTTCAAATGATTTGGTTGAACGCATACTCTAGGGTGTTGGATGAATATATGTATGTATGTGTGTGTGTGTGTGTGTGTGTGTGTCTGGGATATGCTATTATGACTGATTATTTCATTATGAGAGCCTGTGTGTGTGTATGTGTGTGTGTGTGTGCGTGCTCATGTTTGCCCCAACGTCTCCATTTAGATTTTCATTACAGCCCCAAATGTCCAATTCATTAGATATCATACGTCCTGACTCGTAGCATGTTGCACTTCTAATAAATCTGATGAGTGTCCTATTGTGGACGTGGTGTATGTACGCGAGGAACATTCAGCACATCGTTTATGGTAGCTCAATGTGATGTGCCCTGACTAATAATGGTTTAACGACACTGCAAAAACCTGGAAGATTAATATAGAAAAACAAATCATCGTATGGCCTTCAACCTTCATCCTAGAATGCTGCCGTCACACACAGCACTGAACAATGAGAAAGGTAAGTCCACAAGATGATGAAAAGGCAATAAAGATGTAAATAATACATTATGTTTGCATTTCAGTTTTTGGATCATGCCGGAATTGCAATGACAGATGTGAAATTCAAGCAATGATGTTAGCTTAGCTCCCGCCTCCACCGTTTGAGCCTCTCTCCGCCAGCTGGAACAATCCTGAAAGACGAGGAGCTGCTCGTGGGGTGTCTGTGGGACGCACCCTGGGGCCTGGGTAAAATCAAGGGTGACACAGTCGCAAGGTACTTTTGTCTCATCCTCTCATCCTGATCTACATTTATAGCAGGGGCCATGAGATGCATACATGCACTCAGCAATGCACACTGGGTGCCTGTTTCAACCTGTACGGGGTACGACGAGACACGCTTACACGGATACTATCACCTTTTCTCAAAAAGTTTGCTGCCTCTGAACACTTGTTGCAAAAAAAGACTCTTACAGATATGTTTGTCTATAAACTTCAGGGCTTCAAACACTAAAAACAGTGGGGGAGAATGTGATGGTCTCTGGTCTGTCAGCAGTAATGTTGGAAAGCAGCTTCCAGTCTAGACAAACCTCAGGCCTTATAACAAAGACATTTAATAATGTATCTAATTCAATTACATTAGTCTTGGTTCTAAACTGTGCAACATATTCAATGTTGTTCCTGATTTTATGATGTTTTTCCTCATTAAGGTGCATATGGGAGCATCCCCGCAGATTCATGGGAGGAACAATGAGCTGTGTGCCACACTTGCCAACAAGCCTGTGGCTAACAGAGAGCTGAAGCACTGTCTTCTTTATCCAATCACAGTGTGATCTGGCATCCTCGCTCTATCTCCTGTCTCCCTCGTCTGTCTGTCCCATCTTTATTCCTTTTTTTTTCTCATCAATCATCCACACAAAGCTATTTTGAAACTGCATCCATCTGTCCGTCCGTCCGTCCCATGCAACTAACTTGTGATATCAAGAGAGGACGTGGGCGAGTCGGTCCTAACCCTGGACCTCAACAGCCATCCTGAAGCATCTGTGCACTGCTGAGGTTATGACCCTTGACCTTTATGCGCACGTGACCTCATGCTCCCAACAGCCGTGAGCGACTGGCCCTCCACCAGTGTTGTTTTTATCATACCAGGTACCCATAACCTGTTTCAGGCAAGCTGTTCCAGTCTGGCAGGGTCAGAAATGAGCTGTTTGTGTTGTTTTAAAATACGCTTTGGCCTACCGCTATTTGTCACAGCTTTGTGTTTCATTCAATTCATGCTTAACTTATATATATAGATGGATGTCACACACAGCAGCTGCTCAAGCATGTAATCTATGGGACAATGTGAAAGCCTCGCAGCAACAACAAGATTCCTCATTTTATGATGTTTTCACGTCTGTGTCTGTCTGATTTATGGCAACTGGCATATGGCTATGGAGCAGTGGGAAGACGCTAAATATACCTTCCTAACCTGTTCCTCACACCGTGACGTTGTACTTCCCTCCATGAATCCTTGTCCGGTGTCATTCACTCGTTGTTGTCCCCCCCCCCCCTACACATTTAAACCTCTTTGTCTCTAGCTATCTGTCATCTGTCGTTTATTCCTCTTAAATTCCCATCCTCCGCCTTTTTCTTCGGTTCTCCTGCTAGCTAATCCACGGAGAGGGAAGGCAGTCCGCTCATCTGAGGTATTTATTGAGAAACAGTAGGAAGTAGGATGTAGAGGAGGAAAAGAGGAGAGGAGGCATGCTGCACATTGGACTAGAATCTGTGGACTGATCATGACACTGTCTCTGTCTTCATTTATCCTCCACCGGAAACATTTTGGTTCAAATCAGTCCAAACATCAGTGCATATCAGTGTGTGTGTATAGTATATGTATAGTGTGTGTGTGTGTAAGAGAGAGAGAGAGAGAGACAGAGAGAGTGTTTTGGAGGAGAGAGTGAATATTAGATCAGTGGGTCAACTGAGGCCAATAACCAGTTAGACTGATGGTCACAAGCAGAAAGAAACACACACACACACACACACACACACACACACACACAGCCTCCTACTCATACTCCGATAGATAGATCAGTTGAGACCCAACTCGATGCCTCCTCCCTCCCTCCCTCCCATCTTCTTTCATCTGCTCTTTTTGTGGACTGTGTGATTCACTCTCCCAGAATAAATCTGCGCTTGTCTCCGTGTGCCGCGGTGGACAAAAAATACAAATACCATCTCTATGATCCATGCATTTCCTACAAATTTCTCTACAATCAATAGGCTGGCATATCATCAATCTCAGGTCTCTCTCGAGGAGGGCGGTGGGGGAGGCACGAGAGGTGATCTCGAGCCATCCACAGGCTGTAGGTTTTAGATTGTTATTTTGCACACAATTCTGACTGTAAGAAACATTTATCTTTCATGAGGTCTTTTTCTAAGTTCCCCCACCCCGTTCTGATTGAGAGAGAGAGAGCGCGGGTCCATGCATCATCGCCATTTACAATCGCGCCACGCATCTCTGTACAATGCGTAATTATGACAAATGACTGATGACGGTATTATGGAGCCTGAATATCATATGCATTCATATCTGTTTAATCAAAGCTACAGAGAGCGGAGAGTTCAGACGCCAGACTGCTGCTCTATACGTTAGATGTGTCTCTCTGTGTGGCCAGGTGAGTAATTCGTTGAGGAGGACACAGTCATGAATAAATATGCTATCTGTGTCTGTCTTCTGCTTGCATAAACACGTTATCATTGGTTTCTCTTCTGGTCAAATAAACACGCCGTATATATATCGCCGGGTCTGCCTGAGTAGATATGTCTCCCCCGTCTCTTCTCATGAGCATATTAAATAAATATCTGTCTCGCTGACCCGTGAAATGAGAAAACCTCAGTCATTTAGCGTCAGCACTACAAGTGATTGAAAAGAGGTGAGAAAAAAGAAAAGAGGAAATAAGCTGGAGGACCGTAGTAAAGAGCGATATTGTGACAATACGGAAAAGGTCACATAGAAATGTCAGGCGGAAACATGTGAAAAAGTAAACATCTCTGCAGATGTATCATCAAACACTACACAGCGCTCAGCACCATGATATAGGTGGGGCATTGAATACGACAGAGCTGCAGCTATAATTGACTTTCTAACACCACCCCACACACCCACGGCTATCTGTGTCCAATTTGCAGATTAATCAAAAATTGATTATGTCCATTCCACTGAGTTAGTTAACTGAAGTAATCAAAACTGTAATCACTGGTGCTCCAGCTCAATACGGGAGCGTGCAGTCATGTCCAATAACACAAAGATGTCAACCAGCACATGCTGCATTTCTTCTAGGTCAGTCCGCCTGCGATCAATCAGCAGGAAAATTAACCAGAAGAGAAATTTCAATTTTGCTTTTACCGTATTGATTAGAGAATTGAGTCAATTATGGCTGACAGCATAAGATGGAACGGAGCAATCTATATGTACCCAAGAACACACAACAGTTCCCTTTATCACCGCCTGGTTACAATACAGGGTTTAGGAAAATTAGTAGAAAAAGATCTTCTGACATTCAAAGAGGAATTTGTCTAGGACACGCTATCTTAAATGGACAGCCCACTGTGGTTCTTCCAATTTAATGCTGATACATACAGTAAGAGAGTCACTGACTGAGCAAGGTCAGG
Organism: Hoplostethus atlanticus; assembly: GCA_034670405.1. Classification (NCBI taxonomy): domain Eukaryota; kingdom Metazoa; phylum Chordata; class Actinopteri; order Trachichthyiformes; family Trachichthyidae; genus Hoplostethus; species Hoplostethus atlanticus. The sequence continues at coordinate 4,553,583 of JAXDDX010000024.1, forward strand.
GTCACTCTAATTGCAGTGGGACTTGTTTATCCCTTGGAAACCGATCGTGTTTTCAACGCCGTGCGGTTGTAACTGGACAAGTAACCAACCATGAGAACAACGGCTAATCTGCCAGGCTGAGCCTCTGACATGATACTCCTGAAAAAAAACAAAAAAACACCAAAATATCCCCTGCTCAGGACAATAAATAACAACAACAGGATAATAATCAGATCCAAAACATCAAAACAACACTGCCAGGAACAATACGCTTCAGACACCTCGGGCTTTGGCTGTAATCTGTTTTGCCCCGTGGATAATGAGATGAGGCAGAGGGTGGGTGAAGGGTGTCTGTGATGTTGGGGTGCCCACAATAGGCTCCATTTGAGGTGGAGGGCTTGTGTGAGTCTGAGCCTGATCTCCACCCCCCTCCTCCTCCTCCTCCCTGCCCTTAAGCTCATCTCTTCAAATCGGATATTCTAATCTGCTTTATGAAGGTTTATGAAACCAATCGTTGCACATAGTGACAGTTCAGATGAGGTGGCTGAGAACTTAGGAGCTTGTGACTCAGCAAAAGAGGCAAGCGTCCAGTAAGCCTGTTTGTATGTGAGGGCTGGCCTGGGCAGACTTAATGACACTGGCTCTATAACTACAAACCACAAATAAGAAGAATAAACAGCATATAAACTATCGGACTGAACATGAGGAGCACCAAACAGATAAAATGACTGATAAAATGAAGATTTTTTTTTTAATTTCACACAATGTCATTGTTTTCTCCAACTTTAACATCACACTATTAGTGAAGACGCATGTATCTTGACAAGAGCACCCTGATAGATCCTCCACCTCTATCCTGGGCTAAATAAATAAGCCTATAAAGACCTAATGGGTTCATACGAGGGGAGCTGAGCGGGACTGTTTCAGGCCTTGTAAATCAGGTTGGGATGGCTCTTTAATTAACTTGTAAATTAATGCACCATGCTGTGTAAATTGGAGGGTGATAAATATGCATGTAGTTGCCTAAGAAAGGGCGAGGACAGACCAGCGGCAAAACCGGATTGGTTGTGCATGAAGGCTGATAGCACACAGTTTATTGGACTCTCACCCACCTTACTGGGATTTTATAGACACCTTATTTGCAATTCTCAGTGGAGTGGTTCATGGGTAAATCAAAAAGACCTCCTTCTGCTTTCACTTGACACTACCCCCACTCTGTTTCCTCTCTGTCTTGCCAATCTCAGGTCATGTTATTATTAGGGGGGGTTGTTATGGACTTAATTTCTGTTTACAGAGATGTTCAATGGTAGTGTAGATTTAGGACTTCCTATTCATAGTCTATCGAAGGGTCCAGGTTACATAAAGCAGCACATTTACAATACAGTCTAATCCAGAATAGATGCAAGAAATCATAGTGATTCATTCTAAAATGGTGTGAAAGTCCAGATTCAAACCCGTGCAGGTCTCCCATGTAGGAAACCTAATATGAACTGTTGGGGAACCCTCCTTAGCCTAGAGGGAGATATTTGAGCCCAGAAGGTCTTAGGCAGGGCAGCTCGACTACATCTATTTATACAGTTCGCCTTCATGGCACTCAGCATGGCCTGGCTAAATGATGCCGCGCAAAGAATGAAAACAACTCGACAAAACGCAGAGCGAGAGCGCTAACTGCTCCTGCTCCTGCACTGAACCAGATCAGTTATTTAAAGGTCATTTAAGGGACAGAGTATCCGAGGTTGCTGCCTGATTTGATTCCTTTTCCACAGTGGCAGCAGTCAAATCATTGCTACTGGTGGCATAATTGACCTGTACAGGGCATAGTAATTGACCTTGCTGCTGAGGACAGGGTAGGTTGGTGCTGAGCCAGCACAGGGGGCTTTAAAGGAAAATGGGGATAGAAGGTGGGGGTGGTGTGTGTGTGTGTGTGTGTGTGTGTGTGTGTGTGTGTGTGTGTGTTGGAAGGGGGGTGTAGCCTTTAACATTTTATCTTCATGTGACTTACTTACACAACTATTACAACAATGGTCTTTTCAGAGACATGGCTGCTGATATAATGGACATTGCTTGGTGTTAGAAATAGAAATTAAGTAGCAGTTAAATTAAGTTTATGATGAAGTTTAATTTTGTATGGCTGCACGTGCAGAGTATATGGATTTATTCATTGACAGACCTGCAGAGGACAGATAAACCTGACACATCTTCAATAATTACTAACGAGCAGCGTCATGTGTCACCAGAGAGAGGCCAGCTCGCGAGTAAATAAATAGTGATCATTAGGAAATATTAGAATGAAGTAATACATCCAGATATGAATGTGCTTTCGTCAGCGAAGCAGCACCACCTCCCCGTCGGACACGAGAAAGTGGGTCTGGTTCTCTGAGGAGGCGACTGGGCAGACTTCTGGATTCAAGCGCAGCACTCTCTCATCACCACCGACCGCTGCATCCAGTTGGCTCGAGCGTTCGGTTCATCGTTACGCACAACGCCGGCCACTGACGCATCCAGATCAGGAGAAATGCTCTGCGTCATCATAACGCTGAGATTTTTTGATATAACCATATATGGGTCATTCCTGTGATTCGTTGAGAGGAGGGAGATGGGGGGTACTGCTCCTCCACGGGGGTCGGCCTTTTAATGCACCGTAGCCTTACATGTGTTTTCAAAGTGCGGAGTGTGTTGCCATCGGGAATTATATCTGCCGCGGTATTATATCCCTTGGCTGAATGCGAAGGCAAACATCACAAATAAGCATGCAATTTACGGATAGAGCAGTCGGAAGAGGCACTCCGGGCGACGTAAGTGGAGCAGTAGGCGACCGCGTTACGCAATCTAGTACTGCACTGACTACTCTCCCCCGGTTCTTACCGTAGTTGTTTATCATTCACACTTTAATGGTTCCACTGAAGCTTTGCGAAAGGGGGACGGGAAGTGAGAGAGAAAGGGGGGTTGGAATAAGTTCCAATTTAAACCATGAATGTATTCTGGGTGGGCGACGCAGAGGGAATATTGAATTCCCGTGACAGAGCCGCAGTCTCAACTAGGTGATGCTTGTTTACCTCTTAAGTTGGAGAGGAGGACTGCTGCTGCGCTCCAGTCACGATGTAAGACGCAGTTGATATGGTAAAACGGTTGTCAAAAACACCCCTGGTGACTGGTAATAATAATAATAATAATAATAATAATAATAATAATAATAATAATAGTTTGGGGCGAATTGAACTTTTACAAACCATTCACTATTCTTTGCTTTTTCTCTGAAATTACCTTATATTCAAGGCCACTATCTTATTCCTTTCATATAATTTATAATCCCCTTAACTCTTCAAATATCAAATGCAGGATAATACAAAAGCCTTTGGGGGAAATGTATTTCGGCCTTCATAAGCTAAGAAGACCTCTAGTCTAGTGCACATAGAGTAATGAAATTCTTCGGAGTAGCCGAAGTCCTATCCTGGATCACAGTGCCAGAGCTTCTATAAATAAAGTTACAGAAGCAGGACTGACTGTCTACACACCAGTGAGTCGGAAGAGGGCAGAGTGATAGTAGGAGGGTTTTTTTTCTTCTCCCTCTCCTTTAACGGGGCCATTCCACTCTAGCATTCAGCCCTTTCCACCAATAAGCCCAATGAGCTGAGCGCGCACCGCCCACTGTCGGTGTGTGTGTATTTTTTTTTTTCTTTTCTTTCCCCTTCTTTTTTTTGTAACCAAAGCTGGATGTGTAGATCGTCACATGTTGTTTCTCCTCTTCACTCTGAACACCAGGAGACATGTGTTATTTACTGCTCGGCTGCAGGAGAAGACGAACGCACAGCCGGCTCTGGAAATAAAGGACTAAATAAACCGCGTCGTTTCAACCCAAAGGAAAGGAAAGGAAACATTTGTATCTGTGTGCGACGGACGGTAGGATGGCGAGTCCGCCAACCACGGGAGGACAGCTGTTTTCCAGTAACGCGAACGTGAATAACAACAATATCAAGAAATGCGGATATCTCAAGAAGCAAAAGCACGGACACAAGCGCTTTTTCGTGTTGAAGGAGCCCAGCGAGGGTTCCCCTGCCCGGCTGGAGTACTACGAGAGCGAGAAGAAATGGAAAAACAAATCGGCCGCGAAGAGAGTTATCCCCCTGGACTGCTGCCTCAATATCAACAAGAGAGCGGACGCCAAACACAAATACCTCATCGCCCTTTATACCAAGGACGAGTATTTTGCCGTAGCGGCTGAAAACGAGCAGGAGCAGGAGAACTGGTACCGAGTCCTGACGGATTTAATGGCCGAGGGGAAAGTGTACGACGGCTCGGCGTCCAGCTCCGCGTCCTCGCTGGTGGGCTTCGACGAGGCGAGCTACGGTATGATAACGCCGGTTAGCGCTGCCTACAAGGAGGTATGGCAAGTCAATCTGAAATCCAAAGGGCTGGGGCAGAGCAGGAATTTGACCGGGGTGTACAGGCTCTGCCTCTCCAGCCGGACTATCAGCTTCGTCAAGCTGAACTCCGAGGTTGCCTCCGTCAGCTTACAGCTGATGAATATCCGGAGGTGCGGCCACTCTGACAGCTTTTTCTTCATCGAGGTCGGTCGATCTGCAGCCACGGGTCCCGGGGAGCTGTGGATGCAGGCTGACGATTCTGTGGTGGCGCAAAATATCCACGAAACTATCCTAGAGGCAATGAAAGCCATGAAGGAGCTGTCGGAGTTCCGTCCGCGCAGCAAGAGCCAGTCATCTGGCACCAACCCCATCTCTGTGCCCACCCGGAGGCACCTAAACAATCTTCCCCCCAGTCAGACCGGGCTGCCCCGGCGGTCACGCACTGATAGCATGGCTGCTATGTCTCCCGTGAGCAAATTTTCCTCCTGTCGGATACGCACGGCCAGTGAGGGAGACGGCACCATGACACGCCCTATGTCAGTAAATGGGAGCCCCCTCAGCCCCGGGGTCCACAGGACCTTCCTGAGCAGATCTAATACCCTTACAGCTCGCCCGTGTCGGACATTTGAGTCTTCTTCCCTCCAACACAGTAAGTCCATGTCTATGCCCGTGTCTCACTCCCCACCCATGGCCACCCCTAGCCCAGTGAGTCTGTCCTCCTGCCCGGAGAGCAGTGCTCCTCGCCCCTCCAGCTGCAGTGCCTCCTTTTCAGGCTCCCCCAGTGATGCGGGTTTCATTTCATGTGATGAGTATGGCTCCAGCCCCGCCGAAGTGCGGGACCTCCGGCTATCTCTCACCCTCCGCAGCAACACTCCTGAGTCTCTCAACGCTGACACGCCCCCCCCTCGGGATGGCAGCGACCTCCATGGCTACATGGTAATGGAGCGGCAGAATCAGAGCAGTTACCGTCGGTTACCAGACCTGGAGAAGGCCTATCGAAAGCGCACATACTCCCTCACCACTCCTCGCCAGCAGAGGGGTCCCCCCCAAATATCCTCAGCCTCCCTGGATGAGTACACTCTTATGAGGGCCACTTACACCAGCGGAAGCCAGTCTTCTCGCAGGTGTCACACGGCCTCCCCTAAAGGGACTCCATCCTGAGGATTACAGGGATGTCCAGATTGGCTCTAACAGTCACCAAGGAGACAGTGGCTACATGCCCATGATGCCAGGCGTGGCATGCCAGACAACAGGCGCCAGGGATGACGCCTACATGCCCATGAGCCCCATGTGTGTTTCTGCCCCCAAGCAGATCATCAATCCCCGCTCACACCCCTCTCCAGCAGGGCTGGCCCCACGTACAGACTCCCCCGGGAGTGTGTCTCTGGAGGACAGTGGCTATATGCGCATGTGGTGTGGAGCCAAGATGTCAGTGGAGAGCATTGATGGGAAGCTCACCAATGGAGAGTACCTGAACATGTCTTGTGTGGACCCTCTGGTCTCTCTCACACCCCCGGACTATTTCTTTAGTCCTCTGGGAGGAGATCCCCACCCCCACCCACATCACAGACTGCCTTACACTTACGGCTCCTTGCCCCGCTCTCTCAAAGGCCAGACCCAGCGCAATGGGTCCACAGACACAGACCAGTATGTGGTGATGAGTTTACAGAGACAGCGGATAGAAGAGGAATCAAACTACTGTCCTGTCTCTCCGGGAGGCTCTGTGGCCAGCAGCTCCCCAGGGACCCCAGGCACACCCTCCTCTGCCCCGTCGCCCCTCAGAGTGGCCCGGGTAGAGGGGGGTCTGGTCCACCGGGGCAGGGTGAGTCGGCCCACCCGCCTGGCTCTGGAGTCCCTTAGAACCCTACCATGTATGAGCGAACACCCCCTCCCTTCAGAGCCACGCAGCCCGGGAGAGTACATCCACATAGACTTCAGTAGCGCTACTCGCTACCTGCCAGCCTCCGCAACACCAGACAGCGCTGACTCCTCACTGGCTTTATTAGGTGCAGAGAGGAGAACCCCTGCCACTCTCAGACTATGTTAATGTTGATGTCAGCTCCCCGGGTCACCTCGGTTCGCACCAGGCTGGGGGTTCCCCCTCTGCAGGGCTCCTGAGCCACACACCTGGGGGCCCGACCTGCCCCAGTCTGTCAAACCCAGAAGAGGAGAAAGAAGAAGAGGAGAAAGGTGAGGAGGAGGAGGTGAGGGGGGTTGTAGAGGAATACCCTCTCCAACGGCAGATGAGCCCAGCGTGTCAGTCCGGTTCAGTCAAGGACGACTACACCGAGATGACCTTCAGCCCTCCTGCCCCTCTACCTGCCCTCTGCACCACCGATGCTGCCCCTCTCCCGACCAGCCCCGCCGCCTGCGTCCAGAGACTCAGCCTGGGGGGCAACATCGTGGAGGCTGTGCCCCCTATGCCAGTGGACTCTTTTCTCCTGGGGGGTCCCTCGTTGTCTGTCCCCCTTGTGGACCCGGACAGAGGGGCCAAGGTGATCCGCGCCGACCCCCAGGGACGCCGGCGGCACAGCTCCGAGACCTTCTCCTCCACCACCACCGTCACGCCCGTGTGCCCGTCCTTCGCCCACGACACCAAGCGGCACAGCTCTGCCTCCGTGGAGAACGTGTCCCACTCTGTACGCAACTCCGAGGGCTCTGACGAGGAGTACGGCAGCAGCAGCAGCCCCATGTGCCGGGAGACGTCGGCGGGTTATCAGAACGGACTCAACTACATTGCCTTAAACCTGATGGAGGGAAGCCTCGGGGGATGCAGCTTAGGGGGCTGCGAGGGACTTTTGAGGTTCAAGACAGCTTGTGGCTGTAAGGGGGGCATGAATGGTTTCAGCGCCAACCCCTATGCCAGCCTGGGCTTCAAGGAGACTGCCACTGCTGTGAAAGGTGAGCCCAGTCAAAATACGTGTCTGTGTGTTTTCATGCATATCACAAACTCATTCATTCAGCCAGGGGTTTTCATTCATGGAGGGAGTGTTGTAAGGGCTCGAGTGGAGATATGGCTACAGTGATACGGTTCAATGTAGTTTGCAGAGATACCCGTTGCTAAGCAGCACCTTTCAAACTAGAGTTCATTTTCCTTCCAAAGTAAAGTACTACTGATATGTAATCTGGCAGAGAAGTCCAGAGAATGTGATTGCCATGCTGAACACAGCACATTCAGATCCGTTTTTTTTTTTTTTACCCCCGTGTGTGTCTACAGTGTAGCCTGCGTGTCTGGCACTCTACTGACTGTAAACGCATCTATTGAATGCAAGTCAGAGCTGGGAAATAGAGGTTGTTATTATTGCTCCGGATGTGTTTTGAACTTGGTATTTCATAATAACGCAGTTTATTGATTTTTCTTCTAATTAGATGTAACGCCACCGGATCGCGATTTGAGCGTCTCCGCAGTGTAGCAATGCCGTGTTATGTAATGGTTTTTATCAAGCAAAACATAACAATTATAAGTAACAGACGTAGTGCGTTTCCTTCGCTTGGGGGGGGGGGTGGGGAACGTCGCAGGCTGCAGAAGCCTCGGCAAGTAAAGTTATTATGAGTGTTGCTGTTGGGTGTTGGCTGTGATGTTTAGATAGGATTAGTCACTCAGTCGTCACACCCATGATACATCGACAAACCTCAAGGCTATGCGATGTTGTGTACCATTATGCTGGGTCTTGGAGCTGCGTCACACCACACACACGGTCAGAAAATTACCGGAAAATAGGCGACTTTGCCTTCAAAATAAAAGCGTAGAATTTGAGGCGGAACACAACCACCGTCAATGTATTTGCGGCATCTTGCATTGCAGCCTATGCGGCTATGAATATATGCTTGGAGGAGAAACGACAGCTGTATTTTCCACTCAGTATTGACCCCTCATTAAATGTATTCTATATTTGTACCCCCATCCTCTGTATTGAAACATTTCGGCAATAATAGGTTATTTTGAAAGTTATGACCGGACGTCCTATTGTTTTCTTCTGGCTGGCTTGACCCTGGTGTGTGTGGAGGGTCTGTCTGGTTGTATCCACTCAGTGACGCAGTTCTTATTCCACGTCAGTCTTAAAAAACATCCAGAAAGAGCCAATGACGCACGCACGTCCGTGTGCATAGAGCAAAAGTGGCTGAGGTAAACTTCTAAAAAGAATTACAGGTTTACTCTCAATGTTTACCTGATGTTTAGTGTAACGTTGTGTTTTTTTAGGGTGATGTGTTTGAGAATATGCTGAAATCCTTGTGAGTAAACAGGTGTCTCTGTGGGAAGGTAGACTGTTTGCATCAAAACATTACCTTTCACCTCATTCTGTGTGCCGTTGCAGCAATGGCTTTTCATCCCTAAATGGCAGGGATTATTTACAGGGAGGGATGACCTAACAGGGGCATGTCAGAAGTTGCTGTTGTTTGAAAAGAAAATACATTGTTCGGGGATTATCATGAGTCGGTGTTCCTGATGGTGAAATACAAGAGTTTAATTGCTGTTTGTGGTTTCACAACTGAGTTGTCTGCCTTTGTCTGCTCCGTCTCTGGCTCCCATGCTGTGAGCACAGCCAGCGTGGGGCTTGGTGCAAGTCATTGGGTTCCCCAGAAAAACAAGTGAGTCAGTTGTTTATCAGTTGTCAGGTACTGGGTTTCAGGGCAGGAATGCAGGCAGTGTGCAAAGGTTGCTGGGAGAGGTGAGTGCTCACTTGTTTTTCTAACCTGATGGGATGGACTTTGGGGGGGGATGGGAGGAGACTTTTCACTGCAACTTTACAAAACACGCTGATGAAACTGTTGTACACATCAGCCTGTATGCATGTGTGTTTTGTATGAATACATTTGTGATGTAGACACACACACACACATATATATATACAGACTTTGTGAACTACCACTTATAGTTCCATCACTTGTTTTTGTTTTGGGCACTTGGTGTTCCAGAGGGCAGGACCTACATTTTCAAATAGCAGATAGAAGCTCAGCGGAGCAGTTTGTCCACAGCCTACGGGAGCAGAGGAGGAGAATGGGGGAGGTGGACGTAAAACGGAGAAGGAGGGATGACGTGGTGTTTTGTTTTTCAAATATCATGACAAAATAGACCATTGAGCCGTTGGCTGAAGGGAGGGAGAGAGTGAGGGGGGAGGCATGGAGGAAAAAGAAGGAGAAAAACAACAGAGAGATAGAGATCAGGGCTGTTCTGGTGAGAGTTGGCTGTTAGCGTGTCTCTGTTGTACACGGCATTCCTGAAACACAAAAGATCAGCTGGACTTGAAGAACTCCCCGAACGTCCCCGATACTCTGCCCTGATCAGGAATGTCGCCAGTGTGGGCCGCTCGACGATGTTCCCATCAAAACACAGACCGCTGAGAGGTTTTCGTGGCCCGATGTTTGTGGGTGTGAGAGAGAGAGAGAGAGTGAGAGAGAAAGTGAGTGAGTGCATGTGAGTGTGGGCGCATCTGTTTACTACGAAATGACCGGCTTTTCCACATTCTCCTGCCGGCACCGCTCGGCGGCACCGCAGTCGAACATTCCCCCGCACTCGTATTAATTTGAAACCGGTAGATTTAGGAATTCAACTCATCTGGAATTGACATCTGAAATCTTTTTGTCTGCGTGAGAGACGGAGAGACACGCAGACATGTGAATGTGGCAGCGTATCCTGTTTGCCTGTTGAGGGTTTTGTGTTGAGTCCCTTTTGAGATCGCCCTAGTTTATTGGTAACCCCCCGACACATTAAAGTGATGGGTTACTCTGGCGTTGTTTGAGGTGTTTTGGCCAGACATGCCGAGCACCGAGAGAGGAGAGGAGGGCAGGCGACGGGGCAGAGGAGGAGGTGGGGGGGGGACGGGGGGACGGGACTGAATGGCTCGCTCTCTGTTTAACTTTCAAAGCACGCCTCCCGTCCCTGCCGCCAAAGTCAGTTACTTGACCTCTGAAGCAGCACTGTGTGTGTGTGTGTGTGTGTGTGTGTGTGTGTGCAACTGTGACTGGGAGAGAGATATTGCCGTTAGGGCAAGAAAAAACAAAACTCCCCCTCCTACGTCCGCAAAGAATAGGGAGGCCTGCTTGCTATTTTTACAGCTTATCTGTCTTTTACACTTTTCCCCTTTTCTTTTCGCTGTCTTGGTCTTATCTTTCCTTTCCAGCGCGTCTCTCTCTCTCTCTCTCTTGCCCTTTCTCTTTTTTCCTCTGAAGACTTTATCGTCACCCTGTCCTCATATCCCTCCCTGTCCCCAGGTTTCTGCTCTCATTTGTCAAGCATCACTCTCTCTCTCTCTCTCTCTCTCTCTCTCCCCCCCCCTCTCCCGGCTCGGGCAGTCAGGTGTTTGGGGGTGCAGACAAGGGAGAAAGACTGACTCACTCTCTCCATGTATTCATTTGTGTGCCCAGACTGCCCCCCCCCCCCCCCCCCTCCCCCCCTTTGCCCAGACACACAAAGGTAGAGCGGGTATATGCGTTTGCCCCGTGCGCACACACATATATGGCCGTCAGCAGATGGTGGGGGGGGGGGGAGTGCCGGGGTCTTGCACCTGCCCCGCCAAGCAGTGCTCACTGGTTATCTGGCCCTTCAGAGGGGAGTGACAATACGCTAATGACTGGACACCATCTGCCACAACAACCGGGGGAGGGGGGGGGAGGAAGGGGGGGGGGGCAAGAAGCCATATACCAACCCGGGAACCCCCTCCCCCTTTTGCCCCCTCCCTCTTCATCTCTCCAAGCATTGGTTTCTGTTTTCCGGAAATCATGTGAGTTCACCCCCCCTCCCCTCCCCCTCCCCCCCCCACCCCCTTTACTGCGCCGGTGAATTTGAGCCCTGCGTTCTTCCTGCTCACCTCAGATCAGAGAGAGGAGTCGTCTGTCCTCGGCGGACGCTTTTCCGATTGGCTTTTCACAACGCAGACCGTAAAGGTTTGTCTTAACGACGCATTCCACAATTATCCGATGATCTAGCATGTTAGAAGACACTGCCGGGAAGACACGCACCTCAGACCGCTCAGTAACAACTCATTAACTAATGGGATTATCTTTAGGATTTATTGTTGCAGCGTGGAAGCAGTCATGAAATCTCTCAGGCTTTGGCCCCCGCAGCGATCCTTATACTTGATTACATATAGTAGTTTAAGGAAGGTCTGGTCTCTGTCCTCACCTGTCCTGCCCCCCCCCCCCCCCTCCCCCAACACACCCTGCTGCTGGCTGTCTGATACATAACCCTTTGAGTAAAGTAGGGCGGGATGTTCCAGCACTAGATAACAACTCAGTCAACTTACTGTATCCTCCATTTAGCTGGGAGGTAAGAGGGATTACATTCACTTCAGGATTAGACATTGTTGAGCAGCTTGTTTTGTTTAGAGTTTGAAGAAGAGAGAGTGTGTGTGTGTGTGTGTGTGTGGCACGTGGGAACGCTCGCATGCATACACACACCACACACACATACACACACTTAGTTAGCTCCATCAGCTGCTGCCTTCCCAGAATCTCTCCAGTCAGAACCACCAAACCATCCACACCAGATCCTAAATCCTTCATCTCTCTGGGCCGTTCCCGTTTGGCGGCGTGACCCCCGCCCCCCCGCGCGCCCCCCCCCCGCGCGGCGGTCTCAGTCACCGCACGCGGGACATATTCAATTTGAGCGTTATGAATGCATGTTTTTGTAATTGTGGAATAGAGTTTGATGCAGGGATCTCTTTAAGAGCTTTCGCCGTGACCGAATGTAATTGCTCGGCACGTGACATGAATTTATATGAACATATCTTTCCGTTGCGCCGCAGAGTGCCTGGCAGTTAGATGATGTGTGTGTGTGTGTGTGTGTGTGTGTGTGTGTGTGTGTGTGTGGAGGAGAGGGAGAGAAATGTGATATGTGGCAATGACTTGATATCATCTGGATTCTAATGGTGATGATGATAATTGTCATGTCTCGTAGAACCGGAGCCTGTTTAGTAGCCGGCAATAAAGCTAATGACAAGAGGTCAGGTCAGTGAAACAGTCTACCCCCCCCCCACCCTCACCCCCCCCACATCCCCCCACATCCCCCTCACCCAATCACTCATGCATTTTGATTTAACAAAGAGCTTTTGAGTGTGAAAAGCTCCAGGATTGTTGCAGAAAGGGGGGTTTGCCTCAGAATGATAATGGCAAATATCTAGACAAGTGATGAAATAACAGCACATGGCCTGATGGTGATGTGTGTGTGTGTGTTGTTGTTGTTCAGGAAGAGGTGTGAGAGGCAGCCGGTAACCACCAGCCTAGCGTTTTGTTTTGGTGGAACAGTGCTGTAGGCCAGAGACGAGCCGGGAGGGCAGGAATGTAAACGGGCAGATCTGCGCCTGCTGACCTCTCCCTTTCTGGAGAAGGAAACCAGTTACTAAGATACCTTCTGTTGTTGCCCCTTTTCCAGTGTATTGGAAACACACTGAGCCGTGGGGATTTTCTCTCCCCCCCCACCACCACCACCACCACCCCCCCCTCAGTGTGACTGGTTCAGGGAGGCTGTGCGTCAGGTCAGTTCCACCAGGAAAGCTGCAGGCTTGCTGGGCCTGCTTCCTCAGAGCCCGCTCACTGTTGAACTACATTGAGTGTGCAATGCAGACGTGGGGCGCATGTTTACTCCTCCTCGAGCACTAGAAAAGGACTGCTCATACATGTCTGTGTGTGTGTGTGTGAGTGTGTGTGTGTGTGTGTGTGTGTGTGTCCTAACCCTGAGTGGATCCTAGCTAAATTTAGCCTGTGAGAACTAAATAAATAATGAATAGAGCCTGTGTGTGTGTGTGTGTGTGTGTGTGTGTGTGTGTGTGTGTGTGTGGGATGGGACAGGGGGCGCCGAGGGGCTCGCAGGGAGGGGCAGAGGGGTGTGTGTGCTCCACAGGGGAGGGGCAGGGGCCATTGGGTTCATACCCTGCTGGACCTCTGTCCCCTTCCCTCAGTAACCCACCCACCCACCCACCCTCCCCGCTTTCCCCACCCACTCACCCCTTTCTCCGATCAGCATGTGCTAGATTAGCAGTGTGTGTGGTGAGGCTGTCAGTATCAGCTGAGTCCCTATACACCGCGTCGCTCCTAGCAAAGCTGCCTGGGGCCACCATTGATAATAGAGGGATTTTGGCCCTGTGTGTGTGTGTGTGTGTGTGTGTGTGTGTGTGTGTGTGTGTGTGTGTGTGTGTGTGTGTGTGCAACCCGGGTGCAAACCTGGGCTGTTACTGAGGTGATTCAACTCTCCTTCCCGGCAGCTCTCAGTCATTCTCACCCAAGTGTCTGCCTCTACAGGCCACTGACTGGTTCAGACCAGCCCTGGGAGACACACACACACACACACCACACACACACACACACCCCAACAGATTGTTATGGACGGTCGGTCCCATGACCTCACTGCATTCCCGTTCCTCTCTGTCAGGTTGATTCTGTTACTCTGGTTTTCCACCATCCCCCCCCCCCCCCCCTCTCCCTTTCTATTTTTTTCTCTCCCACCGACTCCCCTGGCAGCGAGGAGACGGACCCCCGTCGAACTCGCTGGCCTCGAGACAAACAAACTCAAACCAATTTTCATATTACGCGTTCACACATTTCGCAGACATCCGTGGTCATCTGCAGAGCTGCGTCTGCCTTTTTAATGTGATTAGCAGGTTAATGAAGATGCTAACCGGTCTTGAGTGTGTGTGTGTGTGTGTGTGTGTGTGGGGGTGGGTGTTTGTGTGTGGGAGGGGAGGAGGGGGGGTAGGTGGCTAACCGTAAGGACTCTGAATCGAGGGTTTGTTTTAGAGAATGAGGATCACATCCAGCATCCAGCTTTGTGAAAACAGCTCTTGTTCGTGGCTGGAAAAGAGAGGGAGAGGAGAGAGAGAGGGGGGGGGGGGGAGGGGGGGGGAGAAAGGCAGCCACGGAGAGAGGCTGTGTGTGTTAGCTGAGACTTCCGCTGCCATTTGAGGGCTGCATGCAAATGAAACCTCACAAACAAGTACACAGGGGCAAGGGTCAGCACAGCTTTCCACCCAGAGAAAAGAGACACTCAACACACTGGGCTTACGAGAGGGGTTGGAAATACGCTCGCTGTGGTGTGTGTGTGTGTGTGTGTGTGTGTGTGTGTGTGTGTGTGGGAGTGAACTTGGCAGTTTGTTTTTTTTCTTTTGGTCTCAGTAGGTATGAATTCAAGAATACCTGTGTGTGTGTGTGCGTGCGCGTGTTTGTGTGTGTCAGTGTTGTTGTTGCCGTCTCTCTCTCTGCCGTCATTGGAGACTGCCCTCCGTCAGCTGCATGGTGCTAAATGCCACTCTGTTTTTCCCTTGCAGTGAAAGCACCTGCTACTTCAGTGTCTACCAGCTGAGCAACACACACACACACACACACACACACACACAGGCCCCTTTGCTGAAGACCACTTATTCCTTACTTGGTAACAGAGTGGGGGGTGTATACCGTTTGACCTCCCCTCCTCCCTCACGCTGATTCTAATAAATCACAGATACTGTACACACAGACACGCACACTTGAAGCGAGGACAGAAAGAGAGTATTGACTGGAAAAAAACCATGTACACGTTGAGCTCCATGTCTGTTGCCGGTGTAAATCATGACTAACGCACCTTTTCCTGGTTTTCTTCTTCTTTCAGACTGAAGGCTGTTGCCCCCCCCCCATCCCTCTCTCCCTCTCTCTCTCCCTCTCTCCCTCTCTCTTTCCTGTGATCGAGGGATTGCGCTGCAGCCTAGTGATGATGTCGCCACGCCGACAGCTGGACCATATGCTGCAGCGGACGACCTTTGACCTCTACCCCCCCTCCTCCAGAGGTCACGGGGACGGCCATCGCCATAGCAACACGGACAATTGACCCTTCCCCCAAATCTCCCCCCCTCCACTCCCTTTTCTCGGCACCCACACATTCAGGCGCCATTGCTGCTGCTGTATTAGATGACTTTAAAAAACAACACTTAAAACAGACTCTAACACTTAGATAACTATTTATCTGTGTATGTAGGCCTACGAAATGATTCTTCAGTATATTATTATTCTAGTTATTGTTATTGTTATCATTCATACACTTTCCGCTGGTTTCTGGGCCAGATACTCTCACCTTTTAAAACCTGTGAACCAAACCTGGAGAGCATGCGTACACACTCACACACTCAAAACCCTTTCATGCATATGGAGTACATATATATTTATTTATTTATCATGTATGTGTGCATTTAGTGAAACGTGTGTGTGACTATGTACACAGATTGTACTGCAAAAAGAGGTGGCACTTTTGAACATATTTAAAGATCCACGATTGCTTAAAAAAAAACTAAAAAAAAAAACTACCTCAGAGCAAAAACCAGGTTAGTACCAATTCACACAGCAGAAATATATATAAAATGGTCTATTTATTTTCAGAGGTGAATGTTTTTGTAAAACCACCAATCCAAAGCCTTACTATAGCCGTCAGCCCCCCGCCTGATGGACCTTTTAGTTTGGACCTATGAACACGCAGTATATCAAAGATTTAACCGATCGTCACGGAGACCGAATGTTTGCCAGAGCAGTAGGAGAGACGGCCTCTCTGAGATTAAGTTTCTACTGTTCACATGCTACATTTACGACAAGAGTATGTACTAAAGATCCAGAGTAATATATTTATTATTATGCCTGAGATGGAGGAGAACCGATCCATACACACAAAGAGAAAACCCAACAGGAACGTTGGAGGAAGCATCGCATCGCATCACGCTTGCATGCAGACACACACACACACACACACTGCAGTTTGACCCACAACTCCAACCTGACCACTAGATCTGTGGCCTGTCTGTCTGAGTCAAAGCCTTGGCACCTTTATACACTTTACCTTTTCGACCCAGCTTATCCACTGTTCACCTGTGATGCCCTACACACCCACACACGCTGCAGGGAATTATGACCTGTCAGCGCACGGGGGAAAGCAACATGGCCGACAGAATGTCTGATGAAGTTATTTATAGAGTAACCCGGGCCTGCGCAGAATCTGTGGGTTCAACGTTTTTTCTCACTCACGTGCCTCAGCGCCGAGCTCCGCCGCGCCAGCCGATCGGCCCGGCCAGTTTCGGCGCCGAGCGGTGCGGTGAACTTATACACGTCGCAGTCTTGACTGGTTGTTCAGTGAGCCTTTCAACAGCTTGAAGCCGCCGCTTCCGCCGCCGCCGCCGCTGCCGCCTGCCGCCTCTCTCAGCCAAGAGACAGAGCCGGGACGGGACACACGCCAGAACTGATGCATGGTCTTGCACTTACAAACTCCCTAGATTGTAACACAAGACACTTTTGAATGTAGTACACGCTGTGTTCCCAGCTCGGGGGGAGCACACAACCCAACACCACAACAAACTACAACGACCACGACAATGACGAAAAAACGCGCAGAGGTACAGAACGAAACCGATACAAACACAACCAGGACAAATATCTCTTCTTCTATCTGAGTTCACTGGTACTCAACGTTTGCCTATATACTGTAAATAGTGTAATATGACAGAGAATTACATCTTAAGCAAAAGCTGAGAGACTTTGTTGAGAGATTTTAAGTTAAATAACTTATGTTGTTTGTACTGTACATAATATGTGTTTGAGTGAATTCCCTGATACAACAAAAGCACTAATTAAGTTATATGCTGAACAACATGGTTTGGCCTTGATTTTTTTAACTGTCATGGGATAGTCTTGTGAAACGGATGCCACTATGAGGACATTTTCTAATGCTGTAATTCTGAAAAAGATTTTAAGAGAAATCATTAATTAATACTTGACATAGTTAATTCTTGCTACTTAGGTACAATACAAATGGCATATATGCAATATTTACATTTTTGAAAAATTAGTTTACAAAGAGGTACCAAATGTATAAATACTATGTTAATAATGTTTGTTAAACCTTAAAACCAGATTTTTGCTGTTTGTACATTTTTGTTTCTGCCAATTTGAAATGGAAAGTTTTTCTGTTTTTGTTTTTTGCTAACGGAGCCTACTGGTGTTTTGAGCAGTGTTTTGCATTCGGATAATGTTTCAAGTTGAATTTTTATTCAGCGTTTTAAAAAGTTACAATATGGGCCCCGGCTTATCTTGCTGTGTCTTCCATTGTAAATACTTCATATCTTTGCTTATTGTGACGCTACTAAGAGGTGGTAATTTAAACATGTAGTTCATTGCTTTTAGACTGTATTGATTCTTTATAGACACATGCAATAAATAATGATGTTATTTAAGAAAGCCCCCGATTGCCTGGCGTTTCCTTTCTCCTCCCTCTCTCCTCCCCCGCACATCACAAACAAGTGCTCTCTTTTCATCTCTCATCTGAATAGGTGCTTGCCAGAGCAGATGTCTCAATTCAGTTTTCTGGCTCCTTCGTTAAGAAAAAAACCCTCATTAGGAAAGAGAGAGAGAGAGGGAGAGTACATGTCTCAATTCCCTTTTCCTCTCTCTTTTCATCTGCTCTGTTTCTGAAGCCCCACTGAGAAAGACCCCACCAGGACCCCTAGTAGCCCCTGAGTGTAGGGCTAGCATCCTCTCCAGCGTTAGCATTGTTGTTGTTGTTGTGCTGCCCCCAGTCCCAACCCCCCCAGCGATCGTAATTAGACAAGCGTGTCGAAGCGGCCTCGGGAGCTGGGAGGGAATAAATAACGCTGTGATAGGATTATGATTTTCTGCCTTTAGCCATATGCTGTCAGATTATTCATTCTCACAGCCACGCTAATTAAAATGGTAATTAAGGCTGAGAAGGAGGTCTAATTGTCTGGTGGGGGCTATAGTGGTATGTGTCTGCATGGGGAGGAGGGGGTTGGTTTGCACCGTTTTGAACTTGTTTGTGTGAACCTTAAATAACGTGGGGGTGTAGGAAGGGGAGTCGAGGGTTGGGCTAGCCAGAGCGGTAAAGGAGGCGCTGGGTTGCCGGGAAATCCGCAGATGCACCGACAGGGTTACGACAGAATGGAGAGACAGCAAGATGCCGGGCCAGCAGTGCATCGATGCTGGAGGGAAAGAGGCTAACGAGAGAGAGAGAGAGAGAGAGAAAGTGTCAGTTACCCTCTGTAAACCAAGTCTCATCATCCATCACGACTCTCCTCATCCCCCTCCTCTTGCTGCACTTGCTCCTAAAGTTTAATTAAGGACTCTAATTTATCCCATTAAATTATAAAGGAGGGATAGGGAGCAAGTGGCTGGCCATTTAGTCTCTCTCTCTCTATTCCTCACTGCCTATTATGCACTCATTCATCAGGGAGGGAAGGAAATACAATATTCATGGGGGAAAATAGTGTAATACTTTAGCTCGCTTTGTAGAATGTATCAAACACAGGAGATGTGTTGAGTTTGATACATTTACTGGGAAACAGTCAAATTCAAATCACAACTGGAAATCATTACTACTGTAAGTTTAATGAATCAGCTAGCTAGTGAATACTATGCACCACTGGTGTGTCTGTTTGTGTCCATGTGTGTGTGTGTGTGTGTGTGTGTGTTGGGGGTTGGTTGTGTAACAGTAGACAGGTCGATATGAGCAGCGTAAAGTAGCCTATTGCCCCAGGGAGACATCAGCCTTATGGACAGAGACCTGCACAAGGTCCACAGGAAATGGTATGCTTCCGGAAAGGCTGTTTGGGACACCGCCACTACATTAGTGGCTGTGTGTGTGTGCGTGTGTGTGTGTGTGTGTGTGTGTGTGTGGTAGATCTTATTGTGTGCTTTTAAAAGCCAATAGGCCCTGTGGCCATTTGTGGCTCTTCCCCTACGCTAATCAATCCTCAGTTGGTTTGTGTGACCAGTCTCGGTCAACTTGTAACATCTCTTATGCATTATAGTGTGCATGTGTAAGGCGGGGGGGGGGGTGGGGCGGGGCCTGGTGGGTCCAAAACTCAAAGCTCTGCCTTAATGCCTCATTGCCATAAATACACAAACACGATTCATTGCCGCGCACTATCTTGCACACTGACGCAGACACATACACAATAAATACACCCACACAAAGAGACGTGTTTGTTTGCTGGTGTCAGCCCAATGCAAAACAACGATGAGATTGCCTTTGTTCAGTATGTGGGGTGAGAGCCACACATCCTGATCCAGGAGTGTGTGAGGGCTGGATCTGTAGGTGCTGCTTTGGTTTGTTGGAGGATGTTGACGTGATGGATGCGATCCATTCGGATGACTTTAAGCATTTGTGATCCACAGATGTGGGCAGCACACCTTCACAGCAAGAAGGTCCCGGGTTCAATTCCCTGATATGTGTTTCTCCTCTATGTTCGGACTTTCCTCCTGCTGCTCTGGTTTCTTCCCGCATTCTAGTGACATGCATGTGGACTGGAGACTCTAAAGGTAGATGTGAGTGTATCTGTATTAACCCTGGTACCTAGTCGCCTTCTGCTCAATGCATGCTGGGATAGACTCCAGCCCCAGGATAGACTCCAAGACAATGAATGAATGAAGAGATGTGGGAATGGTATATGGTCCAAGCATCAGAGCTACATAGTGATGTTGGGATGGGCTTGGTAGACGCAGTCCGCTGAAATGAGGCTCTGTTGATGCTCATCCTGTTCGTTCCCGCACATGTTGATGTTGATTTTGGAATGAGGATGGTGGTGAGGTAGGATGCTGCCAATGACCTTGACGGGAATGCCACTGATGTTGAACTGTGGGGGTTGGAGAATAAGAAATGATTCCTGTTTTCCTTTATGTTCACCAACATTTTGCAGTTTTGGGAAATGGGCAGGGAGGTCACCGTCAAGAACTGTGTATTTCAGGTTGTGTACGGCACAGATCTTGGTTTTGGTGAGAGCGTGTGGTTAAGTAGAGTTCTGTGAAGGCAGAATTGGAATTGGATGCATGGAGGGACGTGTGACTGCTGCCAGAAATAGACTGAAGATTACTGGGTCTGGTTCGTATCCCATTTTTCACTGGGAAAGATGGAGGCCGCATCCTGCCGAGTACTGGTGCCTTCATGCCGCTTCAACTGGTTAAAGAACTGAGACATTCTTTAGGAGGGACACCAAATTTAGTAGTGTATGGAGAATTGTTTGGTCCACAGTGTCAATAAAGGTAAATTAGAGAGCACTATTTTGTTCCCGTCACTTCTCTTGGATTTGGCAAGCAGTCGTGCAGTCATGTCAGATGTGCTCCTGGAGAGGTCGACTCAGTGATGTGGGTTGTGAGGGAAGCAGTATGGCCTACGCTGGCACTTTGGTACAGACCACACAGATTGATTATAACAATGCTACAAATGTTTCTGTATACGAGTTTGTTAGCCTTCTTATTATGTTGCTGTCCTTCCATCCTATGTGGCTTTCATACCGACAGACTTGTAAGGAGATAACCACCGCTCTTGAGAATCTCCGTCAGCCAGCAGGAATTTCAGGGTCTGAGGGTCTTGAGAGAGTGAACTGCTGGCAGGTTGGGAGTGTCCGGGATGAGAGGGGTGGAGGAGTTGCTTTATTGAGGAGCATGTCGAATAGCTTGGCCCGGTGCTCAAGGATATGCTGGTTATGTTTTTACATCAGCTGAACTGAGAGGAGCGATGAGCTTTTGTGATTTCAGGAGCGCTCCAGAGCGACCACTCCTTCTCCACACGTTTCCAAAAACCCAAACCTCTGGTTTAATGCTTCATTACCATCAATACACAAACACGATTCACTGCCACTCACCATCCGGAACACGAACACACACACAAACACATTTTAGAAGTGCACACACACACACACACACACACACACACACACACACACACATACACACACACACACGGCTCATTGGCACTCAGCAGCCTAAGAGGCAGATGGTGTTTCCCTCTAAGGAGCTGGTGGCTCTGGGCTGGGGCTGGGCTGTCTGCGGGTCGTGTGCCGTCTCCACCAACCACATCCATCACTGGAGGCAACAGGAGGGAGGGGAACATAAGACCCGAAGGGGGGGAGGGCTCCTAAAACTCCTCCACATACTGTACTCCCAGAAAGGATGTGGTTTCTTTCAAGGGACTCCCTGCTTAGGGTTTCCTAATCTGTGATCCTTTCATCGTACACTCTCAGGGGCTACTGTTGTTCATCTCCCTGTTGCATTCTTCCATCCAGAAAGCCTTGTTTTAAAAAAAAACCCCTTCCAATATGTTTGTTTTCACTCTCTTCTCCGTTACACATTGCTCATTGTAACTGTTGCTCTGTTTGATTAGGTCAGGCCGTGCTGCAATAAAGTGCTGAAGCTGTTGAAACAGCGGGGTGATGAATAGCTCTACCTGTGCTTGAGGAGACATGTTCCCTCGCAGTGTAATGAGGACACACCCCGACCTGACCTGCAGCTGCAAACACACACACACACACACACACACATGCAGACACACCTGCCAAGTATGAGTCACGCTTGGTGGGCTGGGTCAGGAGATAGCATGAGCTCATCCTGTTAGTTCCCGCACATTCCCACCTCTCATCCTTACCCCCCCCCCCCCTCCCCCCGTGTCCCTCTGTCTTTGTCTTTCCGTCTCTCTCTCACGGATCTCTTCCTGTTTTTTTTTTTTACCTCTTCCTTGTCTCATTCCCTCTCCCGCTGTGTGTTTGTTTGTGTGTGTGTGTGCTTGTTTTCCTGTCCTGTCTTTGTTGTGGCTGGCTCTCTATCATCAGAGGCAGGAAGGGGCGTGTGTATGCGTGTGCATGTGTGTGTGTGTGTGTGTGTGTGTGTGCCTGTGTGTGTGTGTGTGAATGAGGTGGGCTTTGTTCACCTGGTGGCCAGGTAGAGAGGCGGGGCAGTGTGTTTGTGTGTGTGTGTGTGTTGGTGGGGATTACAGTCAAACCAGCCAGCGTGAGAAACAGGAGATGCAAGAGAAGCGTGAGAACACTACCTGGAAAACAGCTGGGAATGTCTGCTGAGCAGGCTGACCACACACACATGTGCGCGTGCACACACACACACACACACACTAACACATGAAGTGCACAACAGGCACTCCCATACAGACATTCCTGTAAAACACACATGCTGGGTCAGACCCAGCTGGGATGTCCATCCTGATTCATTTCTCAGGAATCACAGTTTCAGAGTCTGGCAACTAATGGAAGTCAGGACTGACCTCTCCTAAAACAACCAACAACATACTGCTTTTAGTTCAAGTCAGCTTTGCAGAACCTCCTCATCATCTCCAACCAGCACTGCCACTACCCCTCTCCCTCCCTCCCCCTTCTCTCTCTCTCCCTCTCTCCCCCCTCTCTCTCCCTTTCTTTCCCCAGTGTTGTGGAATGTCCTTGTCTTCTTCCAGCAGAATTATTTGTCCCAGTTTGTTTGACTACAGCCATACTACCTTTTGTCCCTTTTCCAGGCTCTGTTCAGGCCTCAAGTATATATCTAGGTATTGACCAAGGTTATAGTATAGTCCGTGTGCTTGTGTGCACATGTGTATGTGTGTGAATCTGTGCATGAGACAAAGAGAGAGTTGTTGCGCTCTCAGGCTTCAATGGAAAGAGGAAGTCAACTTTTGTTTACTGCACTCTTTAACTGGAAGACCAGTGCCCTGAGTGTGTGTGTGTGTGTGTGTGTGTGTGTGTGTGTGAGAGAGAGAGAGAGAGAGAGAGAGAGAGAGAGAGAGAGCTGTTGATAGTCATCAGCCACAGTGGAAGCTCATACAAATAGGAAGTATTATTTGAATAGGTGCTCCCAGGGAGAGAAGGATCAGTTACACACACACACATGCGCACACACGCACACACGCGCACACACACACACACACACACACACACACACACACACACACACACACACACACACACACACACAGGCCAGGCACGGAAAAGGGGCACGCCTCAGGGATATCTGTACACTGTTATGTGACCTTCTCTCCCTTGTTTTCTCTCTCTCTCTCTCTCTCTCTCTCTCTCTCAATGTCTCTCTTCCCTCTCTCCTTTTGTGAACCTGTTCTTCATTCTGTCCCATGCACTGCAGCATATGTACAAATATGGAGAAAACATTCCTGAATTAAGGAATGCTTGCATTCCTGTTTGTTGG
The DNA here is from genome assembly GCA_034670405.1 of Hoplostethus atlanticus. Classification (NCBI taxonomy): domain Eukaryota; kingdom Metazoa; phylum Chordata; class Actinopteri; order Trachichthyiformes; family Trachichthyidae; genus Hoplostethus; species Hoplostethus atlanticus. Next base: position 4,576,865 of record JAXDDX010000024.1, read on the forward strand.
ATCTGTGGGAAATATCTGGCAACCAGAATATAGATGAATCTATGAAGGACCAGACCACATCTGCAGGCAGACACACACAACAACACGGCAGTTTGAGAGTTTGAGAAAAGACAGGGCGCTTCTTAGAAAACATGAAAAATCTTTGACTTGCGATTGTAGACGGACAACTTTTGTTTTGTAACTCTAAGTAAAGAGTTTAATTCCAGAAGGATACCATCCACCACTTACTCAGACAAAATGATTGCTGGTATGAAAGCGAAGCTCGTCACTTAAAATAGTCACATTCTAGATGCAATCATCAGTGTTTTGAAACATTTTGAGGAATGAACATCAGGCAGCAATTTATATTTCTGAAATGCACCTTTTTTTTTGGAATGAAACCCGTTCTGACTCCATCGGTGGACCTCGTGGGAGTAAAGCATCAATAAACCATTGCAAAATCAGTGACATGCTGTATACAAAACAGCAGCAGAGCCTCCATACAGAACCACCAGAGAACTACTTTCTACAGTCTCTATGTTCTTTGAAGAGTTAGCGAAGAAATGATGCTCAAGTCCTCATGATATTTCAGCCTGATAGCGCCCTCCTATTGACGTATCTGTCAGTGCCAACGTTCCTCGATATCCCGCTGACCTCTCTCCTCCCGCCCTCCCTGGCCCCGGACTCCGTTTTTGTTTTCCATCTCGACTGACGACCACATATGCTTCAGCCCCTCTAATCTCTGACTCAGCTCTATCTCCTCTTTTCTTTATCTCTCATAATGTTCTGTATTCCCAGCACCCGTGTCTTATCTCGTGCCATTCTGTGTTGTGACGCACAGAGCCGAGCGAGGACACACACAATTTCTCTGCCACGTTGAAACAATGTCCTCCAATCCCCACTTTCAGAGTAACTCTACCCTGTATGCATGTTTCTATGTGTGTGTGAGAGAGAGAGAGAGAGAGAGAGAGGTGATATGAGGGGCGAGATGGAGGACAAGTAATGCGAATTGTTATTGTGGCATTGAGTTGTAACACCGCTGGTTACATAAGACAGAGCAGGCCTGGGTGTTGACCCCTTAACATGAGGTCCTTTGTGTTTATATATGTGAATCAAAACTATCCTCCTGTGTGTGTGTGTGTGTGTGTGTGTGTGTGTGTGTGTGAAGGTCTTATACGGAGAACTATGCAAGCAGGGAGGAGCTCGGTGACGACCAGAATAGGTGGAGGGGAGCTTCAGCAGAGTGGGAGGAGAGGTGGAGAGGGGGGGATGGGGGATCTCATTTGGGAATTACCACTCCGCTATATGAGTGATGGAGGCGAGGCGGGGGGGGGGGGGGGGAGGATAAATAAATAATTAGGCAAACACGCGGTCAACACAATGTGAGAATCGCGGAGAAACGGCCCGGGAGCAGAAAACACCCGGAACGAAAAACGGAAGGCAGGGAGCGACTTCCTCCGTGAGACGTTTCATATCGTTGACAGCAATAATGAAATGGGACCGGAGGTACAAAAGAATTCCTTGTTTAGCTTCTCCTGTATCAGTGTAATGAAAGCTGTTTTCCATCACTGAGATCACAAAGCGGGTTCGCCGAGCGCTCCAAAAGACATTGACACTGTCTGGAAGTAGGCCATCAGTTCCCTTCAATCACCCTAATGTGGAGGGCTGTGAGGCTGACAGCCATCTATAGTGGACCGATACCCCCCGCCCCCCCCCCGCGCTCTGATCAACAAACACATACCCTCCCCCTGGAGGCCCCCAGGTGGTCTCAGTCAACACGTGGATTGAGCGTCACTCAGTGATGGATCAGACGAAAGGCTGTCCTCCCATAGCTCGCCCCCTCCTCCCCCGTCCTCTCGACTGTCCTCTCCTCCAATCCAGTTGTCTCCCGCTGCTTGATCCACCTTCCCTCGTTTAGCCCCCTCTCTCATCCATCTTGGGTGTTCCTGCTCTGCTCTGAGCTCCAGACACAGGCCCAGGGTCTCTAGACCTCATCCCTCACCCAGCGCTCCCCTGCTGGGACAAATAGGTCCCCTGAGCGCCCCCGGTGAAAGATGAGTTTGGTACACGTATGACTGCTTCTTCTTTTTTTTTTTCAAACTAATCCCTCTGTCTTGCTCTCTCTTTCTCTCTCTCTCTCTCTCTCTCTCTATCTCTCTGTCACACACACACACACACACACACACACACACACACACACACACTCACATTCAGATACATCAAGCTTAACTCCCGTTGTCCATCCTATACGTGGGACAGGCTCCATTACAAAGCGATTTGTCAAAGAGGCGGTGAGGTATGTCCTCCCATCCTTATGGCTGTTAGATCTGTCCTGACTGCAGCATCCATCCCACCCGCTAACACCCGGCACACCACAGCTCCTACTTCCTGCTCTGAGCACAAGACTAACCCATGAAGTCCCATACATTATGGGGTGGGGATGGGGAGGAGTGAGTGTGTGTGTGTTAGCACTGCAGCTGACTGACTTCCAGGCCCGGTGGAGAAGAGGAACAAGAAGCCCTAAGAGACCCGGGAGGAGGAAGGTTTAGACGAGCAGCCCAGTAACAGGCAGGTGGTTATACAAGCGTAGGCCTGGCCAGAGCACAGAGCATCATAACAGCTGTAATGAAAAACAGTGACAGAGACACAGAGGGAGACACATCACAGCTCCGACCACAGCGAGGAGAATTCACTACCCCCCCTGGTTTACACTTAACAGTAATGGACTGTTTTTCCCCAAGTACTTCTGGCCTGATCTCCCTCTTTCACCCTCTCTCTCTCTCTCTCTCTCTCTCTCCCTCCAGCTAGCATGATAGGTTTTTCTCCCTCGGAGCACTAGCAGAGCAACAACACATTCCTGTCCGCATTCCAGCCCCAGGAAAAACAGTGTCCGGAACATAATAAAAGGCCAAGCACGTCATTTGTTTTTAAACCCACTTGCTCGCTGGAACAAAGCTGCTCTGAGGGGTGGATTGGGCAAATGTGTTTTCGTGTGTGTGCGAGAGAGAGAGAGAGAGAGAGAGAGAGAGAGAGAGAGAGAAAAGGAGAGAGATGTGTTTGTGTTTCTGTGAACCTTTTGTGTGTGTGTGTGTGTGTGTGTGTGGTTTTTGTTTTTCTCTGCGGTGTTGAGACGGCGTGATGAACGTGTCGGCCCGTATCAGCAGCCATGCGACGTACATACAGCGCAACCTCTGTTTCCATCTGTCCCCGTGTTGCTGTTGACACGTTGACACAACTTGTGTTGTTGCACTTGTGTGTGTGTGTGTGTGTGTGTTAGAGGTCAGATGGAAAATCAGCAGGTACACTGACCTTGTTAGGGCTACAGGTATCTGCTGTTCAAACGTACACACCAGTTAATGGCACACACACGCACACACGCACACACACACACACACACACACACACACACATATTTAGCTGTACACACAATAATTACCATTGGACAGCTGATAAGGACAGGACATTTTGGCGCTGTCCAAGGCGGCACTCGTGTTTGTTGTGGAGACGGCCTTTCAGTTGACGCGAGCACACACACACACACACACACACACACACACACACACACACACACACACACACACACACACACACACACACACTAAAACCTTGGTCATTATCCATGCAAACAACAGTCTCCCTGACAGTGGTGGAGAGTTGAAGGTCAGGGCAGTTTTAATGGAGTGTTTTGGCCATGGAGTATCATGGTCAGAGAGTCTCTTGACCGCCACATCCTGTCTGGAAACAATATCACTTTCACTCCCACTACTCCCATTACTCTCCTCGCGTCTGAGCGCGATTGTGACCCATTTCGCTGCAGAGCCCTCCACATTGACGTTTCCCATCGCTCATCCTATTTTTGCTTTCAAATCCATCCCTTCCATCCCTCTCCATCTGCCCCCCCAAAGCCCTCCATCCCTCCCCCCTTGTCTCGAGGTCGCGCGGTAACGGATATGGGCAGCTTCCGACTGTCCAGTCCATAGTGCCCGCTAACCTCATCCTGTCCTCTGCTGACCCCCCCTCTCCGTCTGCTCCCATCAGCACCTCAGGAAGCTAATAATCTCCTTCCTGTGTCTGACACAGGACGTGCCGGCCAGCGGAGCCCATGTGTGAGGATGTGTGTGTGTGTGTGTGTGTGTGTGTGTGTGTGTGTGATTATTCAGCCATAACGGAACTCATAAAGACTCCCGCTGATCACTATCAGTGTAGACAGAGGGAGTGGAGAGGAAACATAGCCACGGGGTATACACACAACACTACACCGGCGCTGCACTGACGCTCAAACAAAGCCTGACAGGTTGGGAGTCTCCACACAACGCTCACATCTCTAAATGTCACTAAATGTCAGTCAGGTGTTTTGTCAGTTAAAAGCCACGGTGATGGCGTATAGTAATCTGCAAATACGGTTGACACGCACCGGCTTGCTGCACGACGCCGATGATGCATTTGCAAAAACTCACACAGTCTTGGGTGTTTTTGTTGCTTAAATATGTCCCAGTTGTTTGTACGTCTCTACTGATGGAGTGAAGTTGCCAACCCAGTGTCTCTTCAGGGGGAGGAGGATTTCACCCATTACACGATAACAGAGTTTAACACACTTCCTGTGCTCTGTTCTGCTTTGCTCTAATTCTAGTCTGCAGAAGCTCTCAGGGCGAAGGGACTGAATTATCCAGAGTTATGAAATGCTGTCTGGAAAATCGGAAAAAAAAGGTACTATGCATGCACTGTGGGGCACACACACACACACACACACACACACACACACACACACTGATATAGGGGATCAGAATCGATTATCTGTATAATCTATAATAATTCTCATAACATCTGAGTGGGGCTTCTTGGTGTTGGCCCTGCAGTATGGCACAGGGGGAGAGTAACATCTTATCCTGTGTACTGATGAAAACGACCTTATTCTCTTTGACCGAATGAGCGCTTTTTTTGTGACAATTGCGACAGCAGGACCGCGGCCACGGTTGTGTCCGAGCATAAGTGCCCTCCCAGAGAGACAGGATACATCAAAGGGTCAAAGTTTAACAACCCACCAATAAACCAGCAGTTCTTACAACCTTTTTTTATAGCCCACTATCAAACTACCACTCTGTTAGGACTTGGGGGGCCAATAACTTGTCTCATTAATGACCACGTCTTATCCTGCCTCTTGACCTGGACATTTGTTGTAAAAGAAGGGGGGGGGGGGCGGGGGGAAGGTCTTTCTCTACCAACCTTCAGACATCCACTTTCCTTCCCTTCCTGTCCTCTCTCTCTCTGTTAGTCTCCCTCTGCTAGGTAGACACACACACACACACACACACACACACACACATGCTACACACAGTATGCTGTCAGGCAGCTCCATCGCGGCTATTGATTGTTTACTGCTGCTCCTGATCCTGCCTTGAACCCTGGTGGGAGTCTTTAAGGGCACGGTGGTGGGGTGGGGGGAGGGGTGACCGGCGTCTTTTTCTTTATGATAGTAACACTTCCCTTTGTAAAAAGATGTATAAAATACTGCGATGTGAGTCATGGTGGCGATGAGAGAGTAAAAAAAGAAAGGGAGATAAATTCTGCCTGTTTTAAAGCCCCCCATCTTCCTGTGCTTATCTGTCCCTCTTTCTCTTTCTGTCTGTTTCTTACTCTGTCGCTTCCTCTCCTTCTCTCTCTCTCTCTCCTTCTCTCTCTCTCTCTCTCTCTCTCTCTCTCTCGCCCTGTTCTCCCTGTAGTGGTCGTGATGCTGTAATCTATACCTGGACAGTTGCCAAGCATGTCTGCAGACACCTGCGTCAGACCAGCTGAGAAAAACAAGAGAAAAGAACAGACTAGCCCCCTTCATCCTTCTACTCTCTGTCTGTCTCTCTCTCTCTCTCTCTCTCTCTCTCTCTCTCTCTCTCTCTCCCCCCTCTCTCTCTCTCTCTCTCTGGGCAGTCTTGTTTTTAGTTTGCCCATCTTTTTTTACTCTGGTCATTTGTCTTAGCATGAATGAATGAATGAATGGATGTCTATGTTTACTCTCTCTCTCTCTCTCTCTTCTCTCCCTCCCTCCCTCCCTCCCTCCCTCTCACTGTCTGTGAGTTTGAAGCAGACATGTGACTTTCTTCCTGTTGTTTTGACCCCTGGGGTCAGTCCACTCAGGGTCAACGTATCCTCCAAATCGCTGCCTCCTTATTAAACACAATCTCACAATCTCTCTCTCTCCGCCTCTCTCTCTCACACACACACACACACACACACACACACACACACAAAGACATGAACATACAGAAAGACAGAGCAGGAGAGACAGAAAGATGGAGGTGGGGGTGCTGTTGAATCTGATTGAACTTTAGAGGAACTCGGTGACCTTCCTCTACTCCTCTTTATGGCGCTCCCAGCCTGACCTTTGTGTCTGTGGAGGACAGCGGATGGGGGAGGAGGGGGAGGAGGGGGAGGAGGGAGGGGCTTCTGGCCTATTGTTATGTTTAACTCAAATAAAGAGCAGTCAGTTTTGGGTCCAAACACCGCGCTGGTGGATAAAGACTCCTACTGATTCACATCAGTCAGCCAGCGTCTCGTAGTAGTAGGCACATCACATACTTCCTCTATCGGTCTAGACGGCAGATTAGCACAAATGTCATGGGGTTCCTCATCTCAGTGACATATTTCAGTTGCCTTCAGCTTTTGTTAGTTTTGCCTTTCAAACGTGCATACTTGTTGAGGTTTAGCGCGAGTATCACGAGCCAAGGTCATCAGAACGTGAAGTGCCCTGAAACCCCACAGGATTTGAACCTGTAATCTCTTGAATTATCAGTTCTGCTATCACGCCAGTTTTCCCATGGAAACTGGCTCCTGGTTCGTATCAAAACGCCATTCACGCCACTGTGTCGTTCCTATTCAGTAACGTCACAGGGCCCACAGTGGATCTTGTGTGTGTTGTCATGGTTACAGGTAAGGTTGTATGTTATCGCTATCTTAGGCTGTGGAAAGCACATTACTCATTGCAGTACGCTCAGTGTATGTGTGTGTTTGCGTGTGTGTGTGTGTGTGTTTTATGGCTACTTAAGTATGTTTGTACGTTTGTGTGTATAACAGTGACGTCATTGGCTGCAGAAAAAAAACGCTGTTCAAATAAACGTGGACGTTGATACATGAATTTTGGATTATACTTATTAAACTTAGCACTAAGCACACATCCACCCCTTTCAAATAATAAGTGTGTACAATAACAGCTCTTCAACGCGGCAGTAAAAATGTTTTCCTGTACGATGGAAGATGTATTTGCTCTTAGGGAGGAACACTCTGTCTTGCTCTATGTTTAATCTGCTCTATGTTTAATTGCGCTGCCTTGAGGAACGCTGGGTGCGAGGCAGGACCCCAAGTAAGCGCTCCAAATTAGACCCTGCTGCATAACGTTCTGTTCCCAACTGGGGAACGACAAGCCCATTTACAGTCGCGAGCACGTTCTTTGTCTGAGTGCAAAAATAAGTTTGAGTGCTTCTCAACACCTTAGCCAAGCAGAGTAAGGTGACCTAGCGTTGTCCATGTCAGCCATTTCCACAGTAGGAGATCTTTCACTGAGACGAGAGTATCAGGCTTCGACTCAGAAAAATGTGGTGCTTGAGAGGAAAATAACTTCCTGAAACTTCCTGGTTCAGGTTGTTAACAGGGTCAGAGAGAGAGAGAGAGATACAGACAGAGACAGCAACAAACAAACAGAGACAGAAATAGAGACAGAGAGCGCTGCGTGCAAACACACCGAGGATTTTTACGCTTTCTGGTGCTATGAGGACAAAAACTGGAGCTAGAACTTTAGAGCACATCAGAGTTGAGCCCATTATTGCTACACCAAAGTTACTTATGCAATCGTTGGAGCTGTATGGACCGGTGAGGACAGGCCTCTGTTAGCACTGTGTACACACTTCACTGGAGTCAGTCAGGAGTCAGCAAACACTTTTTTACCCTCCCTACCCTGCTCTCTCTCTCTCTCTCCATAGTCGCCATTCAAGCCGTCACCCTGAAAAGGGGGAGTGGTTTATTTACTCATTCATGTAGTTCACTGACAGATGACTGCAATGTAAACAGCAATGCCCATACTACTGGTTTCCACCTGTATTGTCAAAGTAGGAAAGCTACTGTACACAGAGCCACAAATGAATGGCTTCATTGAGTCAAGGCAAGGCAAGTTTATTTATATAGCCCTTAATCATAAAACATGTCTCAAAGGAATTGACAGAGATGAGCCAACCTGGATCTAGCTAGTCAACAATAAAACAAGATAAACAGGAAACAGAGGAAGAACACAAAGCACAAAATAGCATGTTAAGACAGAAACAAGCCTTCTGACCCATCTAACCTAATCTAACCTAACCTAACCTAACCTATGTGAGACCACCAGCCTTAGACCCTCAAAGAAGACAAGGAAAAACTCCCAAAAAACTTATTAGGAAAGAAAGAAATGGAAGAAACCTTGGGTGGGACGGTTCAAACTTCTAGTTTTGCAAGTTGTGTGTGATCGCTAGGTTTAATAGGTATATAGAGTTGAGTATCATCAGTGTAGCATGTAAATAGAGAATACTAATGGGTCAAGCACTGAACCTTGTGGTACGCCGTAATTAACTTTGGAGCATGACGTTGTTGTGCAAAACACTGTGCGTTCTATCTGCTAGATAAGACTTAAAGCAAGAAAGTGCAGAGCCTCTGATGCCCATGTAGTTTGAAAGACGATTTATAACGACTTATTGACGAAGTAGAGAAGAAGAAGAAGAAGAAGAAGAAGTGAAGAAGAGAAGTCCAAAGCAAGCAATAGGTTGATGAGTTTCTGAGTGCTTACTCAGCGCTATGAAATGACCTAAAGCAAGATTGAAAAGGTGCAAATAGCCAATTGGCGGAGAGATATTCTGTTACTTGGGTAGCTCCTATTCTTTCAAGAACTTTAGAAAAAAAGGGAAGATTGTAATTGGATATCATTCTTGAAGTGTGATGAAGTGTGCTCTCAATTTACAAGACACTGGAGACTTACTTATATAGAACGTTTACTACCATTCTGCTTTGTGACTACTTTTCCTCCATTCTATTATCGATGCAATTGTAATGGACCATAGAACAGGAGCCTCCATGTTGACAACAGGAACAGTGTAATCACTTAGTGTCACCACCTGCCTGTTTGCGCAAGTCCGCCTTTGGTGCCATCCCTGCTTGGATTCTTATGCCTCCCTTTTGTGTTCCATGCAAACATTACACCACTGACATGACGGTACTCTCTATAACACTCAACGCTCCACTGGGGTGACCACCAAGGCAAAACATAGAAATAGACGAGTCAGAACAGCTGTTGATCCTTTTTCACTCAGTTCATCTGTATTCATGTTAATCCCATTGATATGCTAACTTGCACACTGCAGAGCAATGGTTGTCAAAATCTCTGGCTTGAGATCTAAAAACAAAGGGATGCTTCCACGCTAGCTGCCAGTGCAGTTGAGCATGAACAGAACGGCAATCTATGATGTTAAGCAATGTTGTTATTTTTTGTTATTTATTATTGGAGGAAGCCTGGAGGCTGCAAATATATTATATATATATATATCATATTAGATGATACAATTATTACTCATGTCAAGATTTGAAATATATGTTTTTTCACCCTCCAAAATCACCTTGCAACCCTACCAGATGGGTCCCAAGCTCCATATGCTGTAGAGTAAAACACTCACAAATCCAGTATCATACGATTTAGCATTTATCTCTCTTCAGAACTCTGTTGTGTTTTATATTGATGTTTATGTGTATATCTACAGCAAAGCCCAAGTATCAAATCCTAAAGTCCCTTCTCCTTACCAATGGCTTGAATAGCAAGGAGGCAGTATGTGACAGAAATGAGATGACAGAGGAGTGTGTAGCCCCTGTGTGTGTGTGTGTGTGTGTGTGTGTGTAAGTGTATGCCCAGCAGACGGTGCGTCACCTGCCTGTTTGTAACAGAAGAGCCTTGTGCTACGCCTGCTGCATACAAATGCACAGATCTAGTGGGGATGTGCCGATTAGGGCCAGACCATTCTGATAGCACGGGGAGACAAGCACCCTGCACTGGGAGGAATGGTACCTTCCCAGACACTAGCACAGACACTCCACTGCCACTGCACGCTACACACATGCATGCAGGCAGGCTCACACACACACACACACACACACACACACACACACACACACACACACACACACACACACACACACACACACACATACACACTTACACAAACAGACACAAAGAGAAAAGAGGCATTAGTGAATCTCTCCAGTACAAAGACACTGAATGGATAGATAACTGGATGACTGAATGAATGAAAAAGAAAACCACACTCTTTTCACTGCATGCTATATGCACCTGTATGTTGGCTACCGCTGTTGATCTGGTGTATGTATGTGTGTGTGTGTGTGTGTGTGCATGTATGTGTGTGTCCCCGCAATGATAGCATTATGGTGGCATTAATGGAGTTAATGATTTCCAATAGCTGACGGTGAGGTTGATTCTCTCCGTAGTGAGAAGATGAGTCTGGACATGTACCCTATCACTACTGCTACTCTCCTCCAAACACTCACTAGGACAGGAAACATTGCTCTGCAAATGTTGCAATGTACATATACATATACAGTACATGTACTGTACATGTGTAGGGTATATATATCTCCCTCTCTCTCCCTCTCTCTCTAGCCCTCCTTTATTTGTGTGTGTGCATCAGTGTATGCCTGGCAGGGTCCTAACCCTCTATTTTCTTGACAGAGGTCGAACACAGTTGGCCTTGTAGGCGACTCGGAGGTAGATTAGGTGGGACTAGGCAGCTCCTTGCAGCACCATTCGGCCGCTCGTCTTTCGCCCACTGTGAGGACCATGCTAATTAAATCACTTATACCTCTTAACTAGGGCAATTATAAGATTTAATTAGTTAGAAAACGCTTGATTAAATAGCTCGCCAATGCTTGATTAAAACAGCATCAAGGCATTGTGTGGAGCTGAATGTCATACGTGCTCGGGGAAGACTTGGGGGAGGGGGAGGCCTGTCCTTTGGCATGAAGGAAGCTCACGTAGATCTTACCAAACAAACACTGTCTGCCTACGTATGTATGTCAGATCGCAAGAAAATTACAGGGCGTGTTCCTCTCTGCATTTGTCACTGTGTCTCAGAAGTGTACAAATGGAGTGAGGTTTTCTCTAATCTTTCATTTTACCGTTGACAGCAGAGACAAATGAAGGAAGGAAAGCTTGGCCACCGCACAAAGGCGAGGCCCCTGGGACGAAGCTGAGGAATATCAGAGCATTCCCCCCCCCGCCTGACCAAGCTCTTTTGCTCGCTGCGCATTTCCATATTCCTGAGGTTTTATTGTACAAATACCATTCTGCTAAATGCGTGGCATGCGTGATTTATCATACTTCCAAACGTACAGGTTCACGGAGTCAATCGCAATTTTCACAAACCCCCGCTGAGTACGTGTATAAGCCTGGAATGGCTGATGGAATTTCCTTCTACTGCTGTTTATAGGCGTACAGGCCACGGAATAGAGTGCCATATGTTTTTCCCCGTGGAAGTGGTGTGGGCCGTTAATGTAAACATGACATACAGCAAAGAGAGGTCCTTGGAGAGGACTGCCCCAGGGAAAAAAAAAAAAGCAGCATTGCAGTACAATGGTTACACACTGCACTGACTAGGCCCCCTGTTGCCAAGGAAACGATACGGAGGTTATTGACATCATTTCAGAGAGTTCCAAGGGATCCTGGGTTTTGCATAATATTGTCATATTTCCTTGATGCCTCTATGGAAGAGCAGCAGGCAGCAAAAGCACCTGACACTATATCTACCCTGCCGACATTATATGCTGTCATGCAGCATAACATGTGGCAGCGAGTGCGAATCCCTCGGCTGAGAGTCGAGGTACGCGTCTCGTTTATTCCTTTCTCGTAGTTTCTTTCTCTGTCTGTGTGATGGATCGCTGAAATGTGCAGTGCAACGGGTCTACGTGTCCGTACCCACAACGCAGACATAATTACAGCTAATTGCTAGCTCTCCATAAGCCCCACTGGGTTTCTTAACTGGCAGACATATTTGTGTGTGTGCGGATGCATGCGTCCCTTTCAATGCGCGAGAAAGTTGCGTCTCTCGTCTGTCCTGACCTCGTCAGCGGCGCAGTCCTTGGTAATTGCGATGCTAATTAGCGTCATCATCAAAGACAACCTCTGTGTCTGCAGATCTGCTGACTGCTGAATGAAGGAGGACTATTTCTTTTTTTCTCCCTGAGCTGTCTGAGCTCAGGGTGGGTGGAGCAAACAGGATTCATCATCTGTTACCCATTTGCTGTCAATGATTTATCACTTTGTTTTCCTTTCCAAAAAGCACAAGAACACTACATCGATATGGTACTACATCAGGACTATGAGGAGAGCCAGATCGTTCACTGGATGTTTATCCTGTTCTGAATGGGGGGGGGGGGGGTTATGGGGTGGATGTTGGGCGTGTGCACTTGTGTTTGTTGAGCTTTGACAGATAGTACTGCAAGATTTGTGCCTCTCTGCGTGGGGGAGGATACGAGCAGTGTTTGTGCATGGCTTTGTGGGGGGGGGGGGGGGGTGTGGCTGTGTGAGTGTATGTGTCTCTGCTTGTGTGAGCTTGTGTTTTGCAGTCTGATCTGATGTGATGGATCTGTCTGGAAAGACAGACCTCAAAGTCTTTAATTGAAAATTGAGACAGTGTTGAGATGATATTATTGATTTTCACACTCTCCCTCAGCAGTGCGTGGAAGGCCCGTGCGTTTGCAGGAAATGGGAGGAGAGAGCGAACAAGAGTGGGGTCAGGGGAGGACAGAGAGAGAGAGAGAGCGCAGGATGGGGGAGGAGGAGGAGGAGCAGCAGAGGAGGCGAGAGGAGGAGAGAGGAGTTTGATGAGCTCGGTGCAGGCAGTGGATGAGGCAGTAAAGTGGGGTTGCCTCTCAAAAGGTAGATGATGGGCTGGGGAAAGACAGTGGGTCTGAGCTATAACGACCGTCTGTGGCCTAAACCGGAACATCCTTTCTAACATCCGTCTTTTTCTTCCCAGCATGGATCAGACTGGAGCAAACCAGTCCCCAGGCTGCTTATAAATCAACATACCCATAAACCCTCCAACCAGAAATCAATAGAGGTGGGAAACACGTTTACTCTGGGTGCTTCATGGCCTTTGAAATGCCTCGCACAGAGGGACTCATCAGGCTCCGTCCTGCTCTCTCTCTCACTCTCTCAAACACTATCATGCAGACACACAGGCAAACAACAGCACTGTATGTCACTTGGTCTCTGGTGAGCTGGTTCGCAGGACCAAAACAAGCATGCTTAAAAAAAACGATCAATATCTCACCTCTTTCTCCTCCCTTTCATCCTACGTGCCGTAGTTCTCTTCTCTTCCCCCACCCCCCCCCACTGTGCTCTTGAGCTTCCCATCCATTTCCAAAACCCCCGTGCTCCATGGAAGTAATGACAAGTGAGAGGAGGAGTGAGAGGATGCAAACGTTTTTTAATGCGAATAGTGTGAATCCCTCCGGTCCCCTTGTTTACAGACAGAGGCTCCAGAATGCTGCTAATGGGAACTTTCTGTTCCACTCGACAGACCAGTCACCCTGTGGTACACCCAAACAACACCTGGTGCTGCTGGGACACGGAAAACTTCCTCTCAGGAGCAAACAGTGCAGAAAATAAAATGTGGATATTTAAACCGCTCGCTGCATGTGGTGTAATAGCATAAGGACAAACGAGGTGAAGGTTGTTTTTTTTTCCGCACCTGGTGGTTCAAGGGACAGTTTCTCTCTGTTCCCTGCCATTACACTGAGTGGTGTCATGTCGCCATCTCCATCATCATCTTCAACCTTCTTCATTGGCCAAAATGGCTTTCTTCTGTATCATCCATTCTATACACACACACACACACACACACACAAATATAAAGATACCCCTATAGATATATCCCTAAAGGAGTCCTGAGGGAGTGATGGAAACTGAAGAGAATCAAGAGAAGAAGGATATATGGCAAAGGTGACCACCATCCAATGTCCAGAACGGGAGAACGAGAGGAAGGGGTTGTGTGTGTGTGTGTGTGTGTGTGATTCAGGGCGTATTGGCTTCTCATCAGGAGGCAGTTTGGGTCAAATTGCCCTTCCAGCCCTTTCTGTGTAATGGTGGCCCTGTCAACCTGGACTAAATGACAGCATGGCCCCACTGCCACTTCTAGAGGTGGGGATAAATCAGGGAACGGCCCCCCCTACAGCGGTGGCTTTGCTTTAGAGCAACACCGGCAGGGGGGGGAACTTCCTGTGTGTGTGTGTGTGTGTGTGTGTGTGTGTACCTTTAGAAAGGGGATTTTTGTAACTAATAGGCTGTTGGACAAAAGGTGCATTCCACGTTGAAACAATGAGGGAATGCACCTTTGTGTCGTGTGTATTGTATGTGTGTGTGTGTGTGTGTGTGTGTGTGCTTGGCGTTCCCTTATTGGAACAGAAGGTCCTGCAGCTGTGTTGAATGGCAGTATCGGGGTCAAGTGCAGGTGAGGACACAAAACCAGTTACAGTTTTAATTAGATATGGGCTTGTGATCATATGACAGGTGTCTGCTAGTACTGACTGATAGAGATGTGTGATTCACTGTTAGTGTTTTCCTAGCGAAATGAGCAAAGAAAAAAAGGTTTATTGATTTTTCCAGGGACTCCCTGGTTGTTTACCCTTGCTCACCGTCCGCAGATAGTTCACTTGAATCCTCCTCTTCCTCTGTCTCCTTTTCTCTCTCTGGAGTATATAAAAGAAAACCAAACCTCTTAACCTGACCACTTAGCTCCCTTCTTTTCCAGCTTCTTATTTCCCAGGTCTGTGATCCTGGAGCTAAACACCTGTGCGTATTAGTCAGCGTCCTTTGAGAGGAATTGTTTACAATGACACACTCACACCTAACGCTCAAACAGACTCCCACATTCTGAGGTGAAGCCCATTAATGACTACCGCCTGCAGGACATATTCCTGTAATTTACTATTGTTGATTTGGCTTGCGAGCAGGATCTGAAGCCGTGTCGTTAATGTGGGACGACACTGTGTGAGCGCTCCAACTGATGCGTGACTCACACCTGCCTTGACCTGATTGTGGAGCAGAAACCACCGCGGGTGAAATACCTGGCAAGTCACCTGCTCATCCTGAGAAATTTCACATCACACTGGCTGATAGTATTGGCCCTGCGACAGTAAAAACAACTTGTGTGTGTGTGTGCTCATTGGTGACCAAAGGAACCAAATGCTCCCTGTCTGCTTCAAGTTTCTCCCATTCACCTCTTCAGTAGCATCCCTATTATATTACTCTTGTCTTCAGTAAATTCACATTAAGGCCAGTTTGTTTTTGGCCCGATAAGGAATGATCTTGCACAACCATAGCTGCTCCTCCTACCACAACACTGTCGCCCACACTACGGTAAGGCTGCAGGTGTGTGCTTCTCTACTGTTTTTGATGTTGATTGAAAAGGTTGAAACGAAAGGCTTAAAGGAGAATTCCGGGATTTTTAAACCTTTTTAAAGCCTCTATATCCACAAAATCGCCTATTATACCGCAAAATAGGTCCAAAAAGTTCAACAACTCTGAAATCTCGCGAGAGTTGTTGCAGGAAGAGGACGTGGAACTGTGACAAAGGTGGTCTATGAAAGCAAGAGGGTTGACTTGTTGCAGGAAGAAGATGGTGGAAGCGTGAGTCAGCGTTGGAGACGTGTGTTGGAGTATAGAAAGCGTAGTTTAGAGTATTTGTTTTTCCCAAAGATAAAAAACAACAACGGTTCGTTTTTGCGCATTTCCGAACTGTGCCAACAAAATGTTGAGGAAGACATGGAGCCATGAAGTGCTCCCTTATTTGACACGAGGAGGAGAGATGGCTGCCTCTGGGCCCCCTGACAACCAGAAACCACACATCATCTTCGCCGCCGTGTCCCAGCATGCTAATGTCCCTCTGACCGGGCTGTAAAACATGACAGACGATGACTCGCTGTCTCTCACTCCGCTCCACTTAGTGCATATGTCCTTGTATGTAAACACACACACACACACAGACCTTTTCAAGTCTTTCCAGAGGATTGATATGAACACACACACGCAGATGCATGGTGTTATTATTACACCCACACACCACACCATAAGACTGGCATTGACACAATTGTGCTTTATTGCTGTACAGGTACTTATAAAACATTGGGAATATAATAATTATGAAACAACACAATCTTTTTTTCTTTCCACAAACACGTATGTATGCAGGTAAAATATACTGTATGTCATGTACAAAAGAGAGAAAACAATAAAAAAACAACAACAACTATGAAAGGCAGTGAGATACCCATGTTTTAGGTGCTAAAAAAACCCTCAGTGTCTCACTGGACTACTATACATGGACTGGGAACAGCAAAATGCCCATTCTGCACTGACTGTAGCACCAGAGAACTGATCTCGGAACAGCGGTTTAATAGATTCCTGACTAACATCGATGACTGGCAGTAATTCATTTGCCGTGGGTGTGGTGTTGTTGCAACAGATTGGGACTAGGTCATCAAGTTGGTGCGCAGATGTGCGAGGGCAGGTCCAGTTAAGAGTTGGATGCATGTGGATGAAGAGCCTTGAGATGAGAGATGGCAGTAGGGGGGACAGGAGGTGATTCACAGTGCAGTGGGAAGCGGTTCTTCACATTAGAAAGCCTTTTACATCTTGTGTAGCATGAGTGGTTTATAAAGGGCCGGACCCGAAGTACGGTCATGCAGGGTAAAAAGCGCTGACATCCTCTTTAAAACACCATAAAAAAACTAATAATCTCTTCTTCTCATGAGTTAAGTAAACATGATAAAAAAAAAAAAAAAAGCAAACCATAGCAACACACATGGCTACCGGTTTTATAGAGGGTATAAACATTGTTGGCATTGATGTTGGTTGTATTTGCTTTAAAAAAATGATAGACTGCATACAGAACTTTTACAGACAATAATAAGCAGTCAGGTCGGTCTTTAGATACAAGCGCATGTTCCAGTAATAAGCTACACAGGGGGTTTCCATTGATGTGCACAGGCAGTGAAAGACATCTATACATTCTCACAGTCATTCAGCCAGTCAGTCCAAAATGCAGTGCTCGCTCCCCTTCTTATTCCTGTTGATTTTTTGTGCTGCTCCAGGCACTATCAGCAACCGAGGTCGATGCTGTGATGGCGCTGCTAATTCCTAATGCCGGATCAATCAGACACATAGTGGGTGATCAGTGGGAATGAGAAATCAATCGGAACTATTGATACTTTGTGCCATTTACAATTCAGACCAATCTTGAGAGATCAAACAGCTTGTCGAGACACACCCAGCCCATTACAGGAGTCAGCCGCACACAAAATGTCAACATTGTGCAATATAACATCCACAAGCCATCCCATATACAATGAAAACATCGGACTTGAGTCATAGGAAGAGAACAGCAGTAGACCTACATATGGGGTCCAGTGGGGGGGAAAACAAATGTTAAATAGAGTATAAAGAATTTCATATCAATAGACAATCATTCTGGAAAAAAAGATATTCACATTATAAAATAAACCTCTTCTCTTTGCCCCAGTCATTGCATCTAACCCAAGACATTTGTAAATCTCTTTTTGTTTTCACCACCATAGACAAGCTCATCTATGCTCTTCTCCATCTTTTTCGGCCTCTGTGCTTTTTTCTGTCATAGTAAAAGTTGAAACATACAACGCTGGTCACTATTTACAGGGCGGTTACCATGGAAACACCCGTAGAACCGGTCTTGTCCATTGGGAAGGGGGGGGAAGGGTCGAAGAGCAAGTGGGGGGGGGGGGGGGAAAGGGGGTGGTGTGTCGGGGGTAAGCAGGGACAGGAGGAGGAGGGGGGTGGGGAGCACACATGGAAGGTACAGGGTATCTGAGGACATACACATGATGGTGGAATCTGTACAGTCATTGAGTTCATCTGGTGTTTAGGTGTCAATAAGACACGATGAGTTCAGCTGTCATCTGGAAAGATTGGTTTTTTTTCCCCCCCCGACAAGATGTTCTTTTGTTTGATCTATTTAGAAAAGGGTTCACCGCTGAACCACATCAATAGATATGATTTGGTCATGTATATAGTTCAGTATCTGTTCAGTCTGTATATATATGGGAATATAAGGGAGCTACTTTATACATCGACGTGTCGGGATAACTATATATTAGCTTTAGCCGTGTCTTGCTGACGTCGTGTCACTTTGGCACAGTGTGTCATGTGTCGGAACATGAGCGATATACCTGTCACCTAAAGCTATTGTAAATGTTGTCTACAGTATAAACCTAAGCTTGGTTTGGTTGGGATCCCCATCTCACTGTAAAGGTAAGTGCAGTCGTGTGCCTTTGCCCACGGGTGGGGGTTCGTCCATGCTGTGTCTTTGTGCTGAACTGAAAGGCTGGTGGCAGCAAGCAAGTGGGGGAAAGAGAAGTGCACCTTGGGATATATTTCTGAGGTTACCCTGACCCCCTGGCTCCTTGTGGCCAGGGCTACAGTAGCACTTTTGGGGGGCCCAGTAGTGAGCGGCTGAGTGGGAGCTGTATACCTGAAAAGCTCCCATGACCGAGCCAGAACACTGACACTGAAAACGGGAGGCGTACAAAGGCGTTGGTTGACTTGTAAACTTCAGAGAGGTCGGAGAGACACGGGGCACACACAAGCACAGAACAGCACGCAAAGTATAATCAGCACCATGGTTTTGTGCACAGTAATACGACATGATAGGATATAGAGACTAAGAGAACCACTTCATATCTGACTACCATGGAAAGACTACGACCAACAGCAGCTTCGCACGGGCCTCTACTGTGTCTGCCTTCCACTCATTCGTCCTGGATACCGGTTGTCACATGTCACATGGTGGTAGCCCCTATTGAATGGGTTGGGGCTTTGGAATAGGTTTGTAGAGGACGTCCTTCACAGCCCAGGTCATTGGAGGAGAGGCAGGACATTCAGCCCAGGGACAAGGCTCATGCTCTGGGGACTGAGGCTTGGGCTTAGCCCCTGGGCACTCAAGTTACTTGGTCCACTTTTTACTGTGTTAAAAAAAAAAAGTGTGTGTGAGTGTGGTCTAGGGGGAAAGAGGAACAGCACAGACAAACTGGATGACACGTCCATCTTTCTGGACCCTCCGTCATGGAGAGGCCTTCCTGTTGGTCCAGAGCAGCGTGGGGGGCAGGGGTGGGGTCTGAGGTGGACGGTGCTTCCAGTCACCCTGCCCCTCACACTGCGTTCGCCGCCACCGGAGCAGCTCCCCCAGGGTGGCGCTCTCGTCCCCGCCGCACACACGTAGCCGCTGGATCACCTGCAAGCAGAGACGGGAGGGCCAGCCAGGAGAGGAGGAGGAGGAGAGGGAAGATTAGAAGGTGTTCGCATTCAAAACTGGACCAGACCAACAAGTAGGCAGGAGAGTTGAAATGGGGTGAAGTGATGGGGAGAGGGATGTTTGGATGACAAGCAGTGGTTTTATGCACAAAGAGGGGAGGGGAAACATCAAAATAGTTCACAAGTCAATCTGATCTAAAGAGGACCACGTAGATTTAAGAGATCGTCTCCCGATCATTATCTGCCTGCATTAGAGCTTGACAGCAGCTAGCGTGAGAAAAATAGGCCACATTTGTGCCTGATCTATCACCTTGTCTCGAAAGAAGCAATAATCATGGGGACAATCTGGGGCTGGTGCTGAGCCATCCCATGAGACACTGGGGGCCAGCAGCAGCAGCCAGTGAGGGGAACCCCTCTTCTCTGACGGGCAGCTTTAACGACACCTCATCACCATACCCGGTCTCCAGATGCTCCATACATCAACTCTACGAAGGGCAGGAGAGGAGAGCGTGAATGTGTTGGTGAATTAGGGAGTACCTTACCAAGTCACTCTCTCGGATGCACAGGGCATACACGTGCAAGCACACACACACACACACACACACAGAGACGCCCATACACGCACACGTATGTCATTCTGTGTAGGAGATGTCATCAGTCATCACCAGTCAATACCAGGGCCAATCAATCAGAAGGGAATTCCAATCTCCCTCAGCCAGTAATGCCAGCGATGGGACTGAGCCCTGGTGATCCATACCAGATTAGGGGCTGGAGGTTTTAATGGTGGGGGGTTGATGGGCTGCTAGTGGGGACAGGATCTCTTCCATCACATCCTCAACAGGGATTACAATTTAGGATAGGGGGCAGACATTCTATGATTTCAGGTTTTTTTTCTTATCGTTTTCTTTTCTGCAACGTTTGTTTTCAGTGGAACATTCCAACCATGAATGTAAATGCAAACCCCTGAAAACCACCCACCCACACACACACACACACACTCAAACACACACACACTGGTTGCAAGTTGTTGGTGTTTCCCTCCTGTTTTCCATCTCTGTTGGAGTTGGAGTGCAGAGCTAAATAAAGCCAGCGGGACTCATACTGCAACATTTTCCCTGCATATTGCCAAGCATACAGTACACTTAGTGATGCATTCCAGGAATCCAGGCCACACAGTCACATGCACACACACAGCCAGTCACACACTTCCAACAGAGCCACACACACACACACACACACACACACACACACACACCTACACATGCACACATTACATACATAAACACACACACAATCAATCACAGGCTCGCGTGCACACAAGTGCACATATGCAAGTGCGCACCTACACACACACACACACACACACACACACACACACCCACACACACACACACACACACACACACACACACACAGATTGATTGCCTGTACAAGCACAATACTCAGCGATCTAATCCATAATTTACACCCTCCTGCCAGGCTATTCTCTGCACTGACGCCAGCCAGGAACACCAGGAGCAGCAGACATGCAGGAACAGTGTCCTTCTGCAACACACACACACACACACACACACACACACCTGCAACTTGGGCAATATAACATTGTGATTCTTGATGCTTTGATCCATATTGTGATATACTTTTAAATTGAGGGTGGGATAAAGTTGAAAGTCTCTAGTAATTGTGAAATTCAATTTGATAGATTCATATTTTGTATCTTTGAAATCAGAATACTCGCCTTAAAAGTACCAATGCCATTTTGTGGTGGAAAGTCAAGGTTTTTACTGTATTTAGCATTTATTTTTTACCTTTTTACCTAATATTCTCTCTCTCTCTTTCAAAACGATGTTCAAGAAATCAGAATGACAGCTGTAGCTGAAGACGCTGAGGCCTTCCCGCCCAGTGTCTTTCTCGCTCAACAGTGACATCATCCAATCTCAACTCTGGACGATGACGAGGTCACTTGTTTACTCCTTCCCATCTCTTCGATCAGCACGCGCCGAAGATGTAATATAGTGTGACATTTCTCTTTATCAACTCAAATGAGAAGCATCGAGCACTTGATTGAAAAAGCAACGAAGAGATGCGTGCACACACTTACACACACTTACACTCAATCGCATGACCACCAAGGCAATAACCAGGACTCCTAAATGCCTCCTCCCTGGGGGGACAGCCAATATCAAAATCAATATGTTAATGGATTGGTAATGTCATGTTAATGCCTGATAATCTAGGATGACTAGTGGTCATTTCAAACAGCCACTCAGAGACTAGGGGTGACCCGGGCTATACAGTACAGGCTCCTCCCCACACAACACACACACACACACACACACACACACACACACACAGATTGACAAATGTCAGATGGTAACATAAGGTTTCCTTATTGATCCTATCCATCAGCAGGTGTACATCACATACCTACCCATATAGACAACTAAATTACAGCACATCAGTCCCCCCGTGGTAAACCAGATGCCCAATCTCCAACTCATTTACACAAATACCAACACAGGAACAAAAATCAATAACTTTCCTAGGTCATCTTTAAAGCTGCTGACACAGAAAGGGCTCTAAATAGCACGTGTTTAGTGTCTACACCCACTATAGGATAGTCCATTACTGATCCTGGTCAGGGAGTCATTCAACAGAAGGGCACAGACTCAAAGAGCTTTTGCAAGTCCACATTGCAGAGGACACGGCCTGGTGACTTTCATATCACGAAACATTGTAGGGGAATAAATGTATAGAATCTTTATTATGTGTCAACCATTTTACACACATGGGATGTGTGAAATGGATGGGAGGAGAGAAAGCAATATAGAGGAAGAGAGAGCCAGAGAGAGAGAGAGAGGTGGGAGTGGTGGCTATTGATGACCTGGATGAGCAGGTTTCCCCGGCGGTTTCACAGGAAAAGCTTACTGACATGGGGAGATTTCAGAGAAACCAGCAGGATTCCCTCACTCCCACATATGCTTTAGCCCCGGAAGAGATTTGGCAAGTGTGGACAGGAGAAATGCACATGCACACTGATACACACACACACACACACACACACACTTAAACACACACTCTCTCACGTAGCATACACATCGTATTGTACCCTGTCCATCCCCTGCCTGAAAGGTCGTCATTTCCACCACCGATCCCAGAACCCAGCCTAGACTAGTCTCTATCACAATGGATAAAAAAAATAATTGCTGCACCATCAAACCAAGCAGTGGGAAAGTGCAAACAGACAGTTCATCTATTCTTCATATGATTAGTCTAGACTGCTGTTGACTAATGTCTAGAGAAACCAAAACAAGCCAGTCCATTCATTCCTAACTGAGCTATCCATCCCCCCTCTTCATTCATCCTTCCCTTTTCGTCTATCCCCTTAGATCTGCTAATCCTACATCAACACAGTTTGGAATGCAGCTAATTGAATGGCATTCTGGGTCGCAGATTTGTTCCCATCTCATCAGTGAACTCATGGTAATGGAACTGTTCCAGACAACACACCAGATTAGTGAGGTAAGGACCCTGAAATAAAAGCTGGCCCTCGGTACTCGTTACAATGGCAAACCGTTAACACACACACACAGAGTGCACCATTTACACCAGTACAACACTTTCTCTTCCATAGTCTCGTTGACCACCTCAAGGTCAGAGTGGTCTGGAGTGGCTGAACAATTATTTCAGTCAGACATAGAACCAGAAACAACAAATATTGAAAAAAAAAAAAAGGTCTGAGAAAGGTTTAAAAAGGGGGTTGTGGAATGGATTCAGCAACGTAAAAATCCAAGCAAATAAATAAACAGGATTAAAAACTGCAGCTCTCCTTTGTTGAAAAGGTTTCTATCTACTTTCAGCACTCTGTGACGAAGAGTGTTCATGTGTATCAGAGTTCGGTATGTGCATGCATGTATGCGTTAAGCTGTGTTAATCCAAAGACAGTGTCCAAGGTCATCCTACCGTGAGGCTGCAAATAAGAATATCCACTGTCCACCCAAACATGCAATTAACATCGGCCAAACACGCCTGCCTTGGAGTGCAGCCTGCAGCCCCTTCTCCACTAGCTAAGCTTCTTACTCTGGGGTTAACCTGGGGTCACGCCGCTTGACCACAGACTCACTGATCAACTCTTATCTCACGAGAACCCACTTGCCTGCATGGAGATAACCTGACAGATCCACTGAGACCTATCGGCATAAAGGAAATCAACTTAACGAATTGGAAATGATCCCTATAGCCTATAGAAACAAGGCGATGTGTGTGATAACATTGGGCCTCATTCACAAAACACTTCTTATTCTTCTTATTTTGTTCTTGAGAAAAGTGAAAAAACAGGGTGGGACTGACTATTTAGTGCGTGTCCTCAGGCACGTCTGATGATGAACGCCGATTGTGTGTAAACACACGTGTGTGTGATTTCCTTGTTTGCTTCACAAGTTGTGAGAGTGATGACAGTAACGCTAGTCGTTGTTGCCAGCGGCACTGCGTTGCACCGCGGACTATGGAGGCTGCTGTCTGTGGAGAAATGTCTCTCCTCTAGAATGAATTTCTCCTTAATATAATTGTTGATCATCAGTGCAAAATGGCGAAACTAGAAAGAAGCCCTTTGATTCTGAGGGACTGAAAGTGTTTTAGGGTGATTTTTCCTTTAATTCAAGCACCATCTCCATCCAATGGTAAGCTCATACCAGCTCTATAACATAGAAGCTATATAATGTTGTTGATTTTGACAGGAGCTTCCTGCCTGCAGTGTCCACGCACATCCAGCAGCCTTCCAGCAAGCCGATGGTGTGATAATTAAATGCTTGCTCCTGAGGGGTCTGAGGGTTCATCGGGGGTGTCATCAGCCATGCGGTCCGGGTATAACTCCCATCACCTGGACACAAACTAGTTAGCCGTAGGACCCTGGTTAATTGAACTTCCCATCAGTCAGTGGAAAAGGTCACTTAGCAATGTGTCTCCAGCAGCACCTTGGGCAAGACACATGCCTACATTCATCGCATGTTTCTGGAGTGCTTTGATGCATGCAGTCTATTGCTCCGCTGGTGTTTGGCAGGCCAGTAATAGCATAGAAATATTGTTTGAGTCTGCTCTACTGCAGAATATAGCAATTACCATCGTAATGATTTGCGTCCACCACATTTGGGAGCGTGCGGCTGATGGATGGCTCTGATATGCCGGCCCGGTCACCTGTCCCCCACCGATAGCCAGGGCAAGATCAGGCAGCACCTGGACATGTGGAGGGATAGACTGGGATCTTTTTGTTCTCCTGCTCAGTTGTGGCTCCAGGGTGTTGCAGAGATCCAGGAGAATGGCCCTTGGTAGTCTAAAGCATCATGAGCCATTCATCACACTCAGGTAACGGTCCCTCTCTCTCTTCAAAGCTGCCCCAATAACACCAAATGTGTCTGAGTCGAAACCTCCTCAGTGTTTCTGCCCTCGCCCATACTGTCGATTTTGATCGTAATCAAGAACAAACTCAAGAAAAATCATGAATGCTAAAATACGCTCAAAGATGAAATCTGATCGTACACACACGTCGTGACTGAGGCCCAATATCTCCAATATCTACAGGACTAGAGTGTGCAGGTGCAGTAGTGTAGTCAAGCTCAACTCAAGAGCTGCAGTTTCCTTCCACAAATGAGGGAGACAAAAAAGAAATTGATCCAATGTCACTGATTCCAGGATCAGACATTTTCATCACTCTACAGGGAATTGATGGTGGATGGCTAATCTGATTCCAGATCAGTGCACCAGCGCAGTAAACAAGCAGAGCAGGTGAGGGAGAGATGATAAAAGCAGTGGTTTTCGAGATTCTTCTCCAGGGACCCACGTATTTCTGTGTCTTGTGACCAAAACTGATTTACAGGCCACTATGGAGGCTCACTGGACACAATTCACCTTATTTATAGGCTATGAAAAGTTGTTGTCTAATTGGATGAAACAATCAGCTACCCAGGTTAAAGCATATAGGGACCTGGGTGAATATTTCCATGACATAACATTGGGTCCCGTTCCCAGTCTCTGGAAAACACTGCCATTGACGGGTGGAAGAGCCACACTCACCGCATCCCTACATGTGAAGGGGGGCTTCCAGCAACGCCCCCCCACCCCCCCGCGCTGTTTTACAGGGCAGCCCCAGCACCGAACGGAGAGAAGTTGAGATGACCCCTCTGGAAAATAAGACAGGGAGTTGAGAGAGCAATAACCAGACTCATTGGAATCACAGCGAGAGAGAGAGAGAGAGAGAGAGAGAGAGAGAGAGAGAGCACAAGAGAACATGTCCTTATGCTCTGCAGTGTGACGTGCTGAGGGATAAACAAAAATACGAAAGCGACAACAGCCAGAGATAGAGGTTTACATATTCTGAGAACAACCAAGACCAGCAACACAAATACACTTTGTGCTTTGTCAAAGACGAGGAAGAAAGTGAGCCGGTCTGAAAACAGGCTGTCCTAGCACATCACACAGAGAGGAGCTCCACTCAGCTGTCTGCCCTTTGTACACTAAACTCACAAGACATCTTCAAGGAAGGTCTCTCTCTCTCTCTCTCTCTCTCTCTCTCTCTGTGTAATGGTTAAAAGGCATACTCCATTAGCAAACCTGGAGAGTGGGAACGCAGCGTGCCGTCTCATCTCCTGAGGGAACATCCTGTGAACGCTGCGTCCCCGAGCTGCTCTGAAACCGGATCGCTACGTACTTGCTCGTTCTTGTGCTTCACGCGCGCCCCTGACATTGCCGCTCAAGCGCTATAAAAATGCAAGAGCGATCCAATTGGCGATGACCCCCGAATCAATTTCCCACGTGGCGAGGGTTTTCTTTTTGGTGCGAGTTGACCAACGCATCCTGGAATATCCTGACTATGAACGCCGGGACAGGGAATATTGGAGAACATGGTTATAGTGTAGCATCGATCCTGAATTAATACACAGTTATTTCCAGGTGTAACCACTTTAGGAGTGGAGCAACAGTGCAAAAACCACAGTGGCTACATCTGCTACATCATTGTTATGACCACTGACCCCCTTATGAAACAGTCATTTCCTGTTGTCAGAGTTCATGAGTTCAGTGCTAAGTCTGTAGACTTGGTCTTGGCTACAGGACACAGGGATTACCCTGAGAAGGGGAAATTAATTAATCTGTGTGTGCTGCTACGGAAGTGTTTCCACTTGAAACATGTGTGTGTGTGTGTGTGAAGGAGAGAGTAAGAGCTGCATACCACTCACGGGAGACAGAGCAGTTGTGATTAGTTTGCTGTCAAGGCGTTATTTGTGTTCAGATCATCTCTCGCAGTGAGGGATGATTCTGTCTCACTAAATAATTAATAACAGCTTTGAATTATTGAAGTGTTCAGGTGTGTGTGTGTGTGTGTGTGTGTGTGTTCAGGACATTAAATTCAATCCTGTAACCATAGACCTGTCTTCAGAGCCAGGGAAAGCTCACATATCACGAGTGAAACATTTTGTTCAATGGACGCCACTTTCCGGCCTACTCAGAAATGACAACAAAGCCCAAAACAAAATACATGAATGATATATGTTCTGCTTTTATTGTGTGTATGTGTGTGTGTGTGTGCACAGTATTATTGTAGAAGAGCTGACAAGTCAGTTTCACAACACTGCAATGCCAGTACATTCACAGACAGGGTCCTTGTTTATTTCTCTCTCTCTCTCTCTCTCTGGGGAAGTTACGCAAGCTTTTAGAAAGTAAGGTTACACAAGGCAAAGGGGGAGTGCCATCAGTACAGTGCGTCTGACATGTCAATCAAAACGATTATTGCACCAATATTACATAGTGGGAATGTGTGTGTGTGTATGTCACCTGAGTATGATGGCTGTCCATGTGTCTGTGCAGAGAGGTGGAGCTGGAGGAGTTTGACTTGCTGTGACTCTCATCCTCCAACGACCCTGAACACACACAAAAGAAAAGGTCTGAGTGGAGGCACACACACGTCTGAGTGGAGGCGTTTCACTCGTCAAACACTCGTCAAAACACTCAAATCTGTATCTCTGCTGTCAGAGCTTCTCCAAGGTGGGACTGACAAATACAGCGGTGCGTTTTAACGAAAAAAAAAAAATGATTCAGATGCTGATGCTGTTACCGTTGGAGATCTGGTTGCCGTTCTCTACGGGGGCCAGGCTAGGGGAGTGGGTTGAGTGGTTGTTGGCGTTCTTGTCCTGTAGCTGTGGCGATGGGGACGTGGGGGCAGAGCCGTAGTCTTCCCGCCCTGGCAAGTTGATATTGGAATTGAATCCTGTGGAAAATATAGACAGAGGAAAACACATCATCCTACACTGAAGACTGTGTACAGGTTATAAACTGTGTACCGGACATAAACACAGTGGCCCATTGCGTCATGTCATCAACATCGGGGTGCAGCTAACTCACTAGCGATGCTACCGGTCTCTTGTTATGCCTGTTAGCGTGACGAAATGACCCACTGTTGCTACGGTAGCATGTGCACCCTACTATACCCCACCTCTCCCTGTGTATCTATCCCAGCCCGGCGTAGGTGGTAGGAAGGTGACTCCCCCCGTGACCTCCCTCTCTACCCCCTACAGCTCCACCTCAAGGCTCACATAGCTCTCACACACACACAGGATGAGAGAGTGTGTTTATGTGTGTCCATGCTTGTGGGCGTGGGTGTGCGGATGGGAATTCATCAGCTGCCATCCTCCCCTCCCAGTCACAAGATGCCTAAGTATAGCCTTACCACCCTACAATAGTTCCCATGGGGGTAGGTGGGTGTTTGTGACAGAGAGAAAAGGGCTGGTAGTGGGAGAGAGTCAACGCAAAGATTGTGTGTAGAAAAAAAAGTATTCAGATGTGTAGAATGAAAACTGTCAGGAAAGAGCATCGGAGTATTTGTGTGTTGCCGTTGAGGTTAGAGGGGTCTCGTTACAGCAATTTCATGAACCGATGCCACCTGCTGTCTCCTCCGGCATTCCCGTGGTTTGCCTGTTCCCCCGATAAGGGAGGAAGGGTAGGGGGAGGAGGAGGAGGAGGGCGAGGCAGCTGCTCTTCACAGGCATGTCTGAGATAGCAATTGTAACCCCTGGTCCACCCTTGCGGCGTCAGGTATCACATGCAGTCATTTAACATCCGAAAGGGAACGGAAGTAGGCCATCCTGTTAAGCCCGTCGGCATCCCTCGGGCGCTCTGATCTCAGCGCGCCCGCCCCCGCCTCGCCCGCTCAAAAATAACAGCGAGGTGGTGAACTCCAGTGCCGAGTTCCCCTGTCACACGCACGCGTTTCCATGACGCCAGTGCTTTTTCCTGCGCAGGTACTTGGGGGGGGGGGTTGCTGACGAAGACTCGACCGCAATAGGTCACGTGAGGCAGATGCGTCAGCAATGTGTGCCTTCGCTCCCGTACCC
Organism: Hoplostethus atlanticus; assembly: GCA_034670405.1. Classification (NCBI taxonomy): domain Eukaryota; kingdom Metazoa; phylum Chordata; class Actinopteri; order Trachichthyiformes; family Trachichthyidae; genus Hoplostethus; species Hoplostethus atlanticus. The sequence continues at coordinate 4,605,584 of JAXDDX010000024.1, forward strand.
TCTCTTATAAGGAGACCCGTGATCCCTGTGCCCCATTATAGCAACACCACGCAGCTGGGTCCTGTATGAAACTAGCAGGCCCACAATCATATGAGCCTGGAGAAAAGATGACTGACTTGTTGACGCCAAAATACTTTCCCTTGATCGTAACTCTTGCTAGATGTCTAACTGTCCCGGTGTGCTCCTAGCTGGGCAGGCACACAGTGTTCTGTAGAACATGAGTGAGCTGTTAAATATTTCATACCCATCCTCATCATTCTACTGCTCATGTATTATTAACCCGGCCGCTGCTAATATACTTTGAGGAAAGAGACGCTTGGACAGAGGAAAAGGCAGCGCGACAACGTGGCTTCTACCTGCTCTGAAGCAAATTGTCAATGGAAATTTCAAAACATTAAAACGCTAAAAGCCCCGTGACGTTTCGAAGCAATCTCTGTGTGCATTTTGCAACCTCTGACCTAGGACCCCTCCCACCCTATCCACTATGTGTGATAAATACCCTTGCCCTCCTTTTGCAAAGGTCAGCCCCTGCATCAAAGTCAGTGTCTGTATGTGCTCTGCATGTAGTGCGCTGGGGGAGACACACCAAAACGCAGCTAGATCATACTTACAGTGCAGTGTGACGCTAAGTGGGCTACGCTGGCTAGCTCATTAGCTAACATGTTAGAAGGCAGCTGCAGCAGCCAAAGGGCACCACACGGGAGACTGTAACAAATGGGCTGCCTCAAGTGGGCCAAAGAGGGTGGTTGGCTAGAGAGCTATATTGATGACATGGAGTTTCCAGCTGTAAAGAATGGGGATTTATGAGAGAGGCCGGTGGGTGCTGCTGGTGCATCTTCCCATCCCACCGCCCACTCCAACACAGATCATGTGAAACAGTGATACCCACACACACACAGAAACAGTGGGGTATTACTTACCTGCAGTCCTATGCTCATCCTGCCCTGTAGAAGGTAATCACCCAATACCCAATAAATCATCTGGCACAAACCTGGAGACTTTGATCATGAACTCATCACCGCTGCTAACACATGTAATGGGGTTCACACACACACACACACACACACACAGGCACGCACACATGGAATAACTAGATCAGGTGGGTTGTATGGGACAGTGTGTGAGAAATTACAACAAAGCAAAGGTTACCTCCCAACCCACTAAACACACACCCACACACCAGCGGGCTCGCACAACAGTTGTGTGGCCAGGGTTGTGATGGATCAAGCACACACAAAATCAGGTTTAATATGAAACAACCTTTAGGGGAAAGGAGAATAAAGGTAGTTTAGCCTCTGGTGTGATGTGTGATGAGCATGTGAAACTGACCTCCGTCTCTCATCTTGCGGCCAGAGGTGGACTTCCTCAGCAGGCTGCGGCCGGAGCTGAACAGAGTGTTGAGCTCATCCAGGGGGCTGGTCAGGGGTCTGCTGTTGGCTGGGTTGAACAGCAGGGGTGAGGAGGAGCACGACTGGGCTCTCCGAGGCTCGGGGCGGGACGTCTTCACCGGGGAGTAAGGAGGGGGCTTCCCCAGCGGTTCTCCGCCCGCCCTGTGTGACGATGAGGGTTTGGGGGAGTCCGAGCCCACTGTGACGGACGCCGCTCGCGTCAGAGCCAGGAGGCTGGCCTCAGGAGGGAAGGGGAAGTGGGAAGGGGGTCTGTACGGGGGAGGTAGGGCGTTGGGGGGAGGTGGAGGAGGCGGTGGGGTGAGAGGAGGTGTGGACTTGTCTGGCATGAGGACGGTGAGGCTAGGGGAGGAGTCGGCCCTCTGGCGGGCGTACTGTGGCGAGAGGGGGCTGTCTGGGCCGGCGGCATAGTTCAGGTTGGTCTCAAACACTGGCAGCTTCTTCACCTCCAGGGGGGTAAGGGGGGACTCGTCTGAGGCTGGGGAGCAGGTCACGGGGGAGGGGGGAAACACTAGGAGAGGTGGCCGGTGGGGGAGCAGGTTGGGGAAGGGGGCAGGGATGTCACAGCCTCCATGATTCCCGTGCTGAGCTTTGGGAGCCCCTGTAGTGGTGTTCTGGGTTTGGGGGACGTCCATAGCAGCGGTCACCCCTGCCGCCACCCGTTTGGTCTCCCCACTTGGAGGGGGAGATGCCCCCAACCCCACTAGGCCCAAACCCAGAGCCTCCAGCTTGCTTGCCTTGGTAACCACCTTGGCAGGAAGCCCGCCGTCCTCAGGAAGGAAGTACTTCATCTCCTCATAGACCGCTTCGGACTCAGCCTGCTCTGGGCTGTCAGGGGGCTCTTGAAGGCTCCGGGCCCGGGGCTGGGAGCCCAACATCTCTATGTACACATCCTCCTCATCTTGGCCCTGGAACAGACTAAGCGCTGCCCCTAGTGGGGCGTCTATAGAGGCTGCTCTCTGCTTCAGGCCCCCAAACCCCCCTAGCCCACCAGCCCGAGACAGCAGGGCCAGCTTGACATCAGCAGGACGCAGCTGGTGGAGGTGGGGGGCAGCAGCGTTGATCTCCTCGTATGAACCCGTCAGCTTGGTGTTGGGGCTACGCTTAGGTTTGGGGGGCGGCACCTTTCTCATGGTGGTGTAGTCGTCACTGTGGGGGCGGGGCTTGGCCAAGGCTGAGGAAATTACAAATGGCAACAATTAGATAAAGGGGCAGTCACATCAACATGGAACAGTGTTGAGATACCAAAACACCACCATCAACTAGGGAACATAAATCTCTGGAAGGCCAGTGGTGGTCTATACCTGCAGGATCTGTGGGGGACAGCTGGGTTTTGGGGGGGCTTCCAGCTGGGGAGCCGTAGCCCTCTGGAGTCGGGCTCTCTCTGGGTCCCAGCGTCAGCCCTGCGCTGACCACTTCATACGAGGCACTCAAGCGAGTGTTGGGGTCCCTCTTTGGTTTGGGAGGAGGCTGCTTCCGGGGAGAGGCTAGACCTCCCCCGCCAGGCCCCATCCTCTGTGGTATGGGCTGCCTGCTGCAGGACTGGTTTGATGGATGAACTGGCAGTGGAATGGACCATGTTTTCCATGGCAAGGGGGATGGGTACTGAGCTCGAACGAAAGTGGCGAATCATTCGGCTGCCCCCGCTGACTGGGCCCTCATGGGCTTTCCCACTTTTCTCCACAACCCTAGAAATGAGGGTGGAACAACGACATAGAAATACATGTTCAATGGAAAATAGAAAAACAATTTCTTACCTCCTCCTTACATTATTTATGCTTCATTTGAATTCTTAAAGCCCAAAAAAACCTTCTTATTTCTTTTAGTCTCCTTGTGGATCACATGGCTTCAACCATGCTTAATAAAACACGTAAGAGCTAAAGCCATTGGTATAATCATTTTCCATCAAATAATAATCTGATCCAGATTAACGTCATTATATCATTCAGATCATCAGTACGCTCCGCTTGAATGTATGTCTGCATCATCTGTCGTGCTACAAATATGTGCTAAAGAGGCCAATCAGAGGATAAAGACCAAAAACCAATGGGCTTTGCCTTCCGTTAAGTGTTGGAGGCTAATCTCCTTGCAGTAATTCCATAATATGATATCTCCAGTTTGATATTTCCTTCCCTAATCTGGCCATGCCATCTGTTGGGTGGGTGGGGGGGGTGGCCGAGTGTGTGTGTGTAGTTGATGGGGGAAGGTATTTTAACTAGTTAGGGAGAATTGAGGTGTGTGTGTGTGTGTGTGTGTGTGTGTCTACAAATCCCCTCTCCTATGTAGCCATCTTGACTGACCCCTCCTTTAAAGCCCCGCGTGCTCCCGCCTTCTCTCCCAGCAGCAAAGGGGCATATAGAGGATACAGGAATGGTGTGTGTGTGTTTCTGTGTGTTTCTTCTTCTCATCTCATTTCTATTTTATGAACAATATAGCGGGAACAATTAAAAAGCATTTATTTATTATAATACGTTTTATTAATGCTGAATTTTTTTTTGCTTCTTATGGTAGCATGCCACCATAAAGAAGGCCTTAATATTTCAGCACCCCCTCGAATGAGCTTCTTTTTACTCCCCCGACTCAGCTAGTCCTCCAGTCTTCAAGTCTGCAATTTCCTCAAGGCCTTATATGCTGTACAGGTGAATGAGGTGAAGTGGAGATAAGGATACCCTTCCATAGGCGCAACACAATACTAATACAATCTGATACCCCGGCTCATTATCTGACTATCCATCAAGATAGCTGCAATTAAAAGCCTCCAGCCCACACGGATACAATGACATCATTAATCACAAATCACATGCCACACAGTCATATGCACACGCACGCTCACACACACACACACACACACAGTTTTATACGCAAAGTAAGCACGTTTTACAGCTTCTACATTGGCCTTCAGAACGACTGCATGCGTGTTTGTGCAGGCATCTTCAGTCCCTTACCTCCGGGCCGGCTGATCCTCCTCCTTGCCCACCGGTTCAGGCCTTTCACCAAGTGGCGGGCTGCTGCCGAGGTTGTTGCCATGGCAGCGCAGGCGGTCGCTCTCGCGGGCGATGTCAGAGGCATTTTGGATGACCAGCTGGTCGTAGGTTCGCAGCCCCATGTCCTCCGCCCCCTGCAGGAAACGCTGCACGCTGCACTCCTCTGTCTGCTGCAAGGATAGCCTGTTGTGAACGCGCCGCCTGGCCAGCCAGCCACGCACCACTGAGACCGAGGGGATCGGGTAGAGAGGGGCGGAGAGAGGCATGGGTAAGAAATAGATAGATTAACCCAAACACCCAGACTTGCCCACTCACACAAACCAACCGTACCTTTCTGACAGGTGATGATCTTTTTATGGAGCTGGTAGCAGCGGTCGTTGAGCTGGTCAGCCTGCCAGTACCTCAGGAACACTTTACTGCTGCCCATCTACACACACACACACACACACACACACAGGCACACGTGACCCGGTCAAACCTCTGAACATTAATTCTTACTACACTTCTTTATCTTTCGTTCTATCAACTTTTTCAAGGTAATTACAGTCATCCTACTACTCTTCACCACCACCACGGTCACCACACTCATCCATCACTTCCAGGGAGTAGCCGGCAGATCTGATTTCACCATAGCAATCTCAGAAGTAGTGTGACTTACTAGTTGAGAGACGTGAGAGCAGTGATGTAGCAATGATAATGGGTGGGTGTGAAGTGTGCACAGGGTGTGGGTATGCATGTTGACACTGCTTTCACTTCCTGGATTGAGGGCATTTGGGGGAGTGACAGGGGTCAGTCTATCCCAGGTGCACGGGGCCATGGGGCTGACATGCTGCCACAGACGGACACTATTCATTCCTATGCACGACACTTGTAAGAGTAGTGTGTGTGTGTGTGTGTGTGTGTGTGTGTGTGTGTAACCCGGGGCTGTGTGAGAAAGTGTCTGCAGGGTATTGTGAAAGGAGTGTGTGTGCGTGTGTGAGGCGGGAGCTGATGTGACCTCTGAGGTCGCACACTCTCAGACACAACAGCAGTCTGGTAGACAGAATGGAGAGGGGTGGGAGGGGTCCAGGCTGCTGTGTGTGTGTGTGTGTGTGTGTGTTTGTCTTGGTGAGTGTGTGTGTGTGTGAGAGGAATGATGATGAGGAGGGACAGCTGCAACGATCTGACCAAGATTCCATGGGATCTTCAAGATAGGAGGGTCAGGGATTTGGCATATCTTTTGTCATTGATGGAGACAGAAAGGGAGGCGAGAGGCACAGATTATAGAGGACCACACGCGCAAACAAACACACACACACACACACACACACACACACACACACACAGACCTGCCATCCCTGGAGTTTGGACTGCTGTAGCACGGAGCGGCATTTCTCCTCTGGCGACAGTTTCTTCTTGTCTCCCAGTGTGGTGTCCACCAGATCTTTATACCTGAGAGACAGAAAAACAGCAACCATCAGAGTAGAGGAGACACAGATCTAGTCCCCTTCTCCTGTCAGAAACAATGGGGTCAAAGGCCAAAGGGGTCATATGGGCGGACCAGGCAAACGGCATCTGTTCCTATTGGTGTTGCCCCGGGCAACCGTTACTACGAGCGGTCAGCTGGATGGAGAAAGTGGTTTGTTTTGACTGTGTATGGAAAGGAGCGGGAGATAGAGAGACTAAGAGACTAAGACAGAGAAGCAGAAAATCTGATGCATTCTTCATGGAGAGACATACAGTATACCTCTTTATAAGCACATACTTGGAGATGGCTATATATATATATATGGTGTGGTGAATACTGAAAACACGGAAATGAATACAGGAAAGCGTGACCGTGTCGCTGAGGAACATTTAAGAGAGCCTTTGATCCTGACTCTGGTAACAGATATCAAATCTATAAATTGTAGAATGTCAAAGGACCAATTTCACGGGTCTACACGGAGTAGACAAAACATTCAGACGACCTGCTCTTTCCACGAAACAGGCCGACCAGGTGAATCCAGGCTTGACAGGCTTGGCAATCATGGACATGGATTGTGCAGAATGGGAACCCGGCAGCAGGAAGTCACTCACTTTATATCAGCTATCATCAATATCGCCGCGCCCATCCAAGACGTCCTACATCTAAACCAGTTGGCCGGTGAATTCTGCCAGTCAGCGCTTTGTTCTGTTATCAATGAGAGGCAGAGCCAAGTGATGACGTCCCATCTCTGAAAACCAGGCGAGCAGGAAAATATAACAAGCAGATGGCTGGAAGCATAAACCACGTGTGTCATCAATAGCGTGTGTGTGTGTGTGTGTGTGTGTGTGTGTGTGTGTGTGAATGAGGGATGTGTTTGATTTACAGGAGTGGACCCTGGCTGAACTCTCCCTAACCCTCTCTCTGTATGGTAATACCAGGCCGGCAGACAGCACACGCTGTCCCCCTGGGCCCATAAAACACAAAGGAACTCTGTAAACCCATGACCTCTCCGATGAGGATATGAAAACCATCGATGGTCCCCGCTTTTACAAGACCCGAGGGGGCTCCATGCGGAGTCAAAGAGGTGACACAGCTCCTCTGATATCAGTTTAAATGGAGGGCTACGGGAGGCTGTGGACACTAACATGGTCCTACGTGACCAAAGGGCAACTGGTGCAGAGCATCACAATGGCAGTAAAGGCAAAAGGCTCCTGATAGCCCCTCTCATCCACCAGACAACCCTTGAGTTGTCATCCTGAGAGCCCGGTGGCTTTGTTTACTCATGGAGTTTCACCCACAGTGGTCATGCCTATCGTTTGAAGTGATGGATATTCTTCCTCAGGTAACTTAAGAGCCTACCGCTGTGTGTGTTTACCCACCAGTGGGATGAAGTAGGGACGCATTTGGAACTGCCGGTTTAAAAAAAAAAAATCTGTGTTTGTTGTGTGTTTGAATGCTGCTGCCACATCCTCCCAACGATGGAAGAAGAAAGGGAAGCAATGCCCACGGAGGGGGTGGATTTACAAGAGCAAGGTTCAAGTGATATTACTTGACCTTACACATTGGCCGAAAATAAACCTGGCCACAAAACACATACTGTATCATAAAAGACAAATAAAAGCAACTATAAAATAGATTTCCTCATAAATCACTCTGGTGACCAGGCTACACTAATGTAATTGGCTTCAGGCGGTCACTCTGACTTAGTGTACTGGCTTGCATGGCTGCAGAGCAAGTGAGTGTGTCTGTGTGTCTGTGTGTGTGTGTGTGTGTGTGTGTGTGTGTGTGTGTGTGCTTGTGTTTGTGATGATATAGCAGCCTCAAGATCAAGGGTTGATTTATAGGCCTGTCATTTTGATTAGTCAAGGGCCAGGGCCTTTTTTTTGAAAGAGTCAGAAATGAAGAGGGGAATGGAGAACAAGATCGAGACAGTGTGAGAGACAGAGAGACAGAGAGAGAGAGAGAGAGAGAGAGAGAGAGAGAGAGAGAGAGAGAGAGCAGGAAAGACAGGGGATGAAATGAAGAGACTGACAAAGACAGAGAGTGTAAAGATCAGCAAGAAAAAGAGGAGGTGAGGGGGTGAGAGGACGGACAGCAGAATATGCCGGTGAAGAGGAGGTGAGGAGGCGAGGGAAAGAATGAGTGAGAAACCGAGTGAGAAAGAGACAGCATTGTAGCCCCCCCCCCCCCCCCCCCCCACTCGGCCAAGGCTGTGTTCATTCACTGTCCTGGTCTGTGTGGAGACCCGGAGGAGAGGGAGGGATGTGAATGGCACTGGGACTCGCTGTGACTGGTAGGCTCCTCTCTCTCTCTCTCTCTCTCTCTCTCTCTCTCTCTTAAAGTAAACATGACCTTCGTCGTACAAACAGCAGAACACACACACGTGTGTCAGACAAAGACACACGCGATGGTCCTCGCGCAAAAACACACATGCACACACAAAGCCATGAGGCGGCCATGTGCTGTTCACGGGCCAAACCCAGACGGAGGAATGCCACATTAACGGTGGAGGACATGTTCATCTGGAGTGTCAACGAGCGATACGGCAGCATATGGTAATGGGCTTCTTATCACATAAATACAGCACCTCCTTCTCTCTCTCTCCCTCTCTCCCTCTCTCTCTCTCTCTCTCTCTCTCTCTCTCTACCTGAGTCGTCCGGAGCGATGAATAACATTTACTTTGCTATGGGGATGTACAACAAAAGTCATGCAAATGGGCCTGGGGATCTCAGACAAGCTGCAGGAGGGTGGTATTACCATGACAATCACCTCGGTCCATGTCTGACCGCCTCCCTGAACACCCCACACACACACACACACACACACACACACACACACACATTATGGTTTATGCCCAGCCCAGCGACAGTCAAGTCCCCCTCTCTTGGTGACCAGCCGACCATTGTGATGCTAAATGATCTGTTGACCAGACTCACAGCCAACACAGACCACATCCTACACACACACACACACACCCTCTCTCTCTCTCTCTCTCTCTCATACACACACTCACATACACACTGGCTTAACTAACCCCCATCAGAAATCTTTCAATTACAGCTTGGACAATGCGAGTGCTGGCTCTACAAGGTACATCCATCAGGAACACAAAAGGAGCCGGCAGCAGCTTACAGACTGACTTACACTACAATCTATATTGGATTCACTTCATCACTCCACGTGCCTCCCGGTCCGCCAGATTCAATTCCCTGCATTTCCATCCGCATTTGCCGAGGGTTCAGAACATATCCCTTCGTGTAAATCTAGTTTGCGAGTGACTGCTTTCCTCTTAGCGAACCGGTGAGTTCAAAGACAGGAAGTGTATTGTACATACATGGCGCCCAGATGGATTCTGACACCAAACCGCCGGCGCCATGTTGTTTAGGGCCCTGTTAGCTGGAGGGTGAAGCAGATCACTTGGGGCTGGTGTTCGTACCGTGATTCTGTTAGCATAGAAATGCGTCACTGCCTCTGATGTGACCGTGACAATTTGACAACCCTACACGTAGAAGCAAAAGACATTAGTGCTAATGGGATGAGAAAACCAAACACTTGATTGATCCCACTGACTCCTTGTTACGTACAGTATTGGACAACAGTTGGTTTTGTAGAGGACACACACACTTGGATGTAAGGAGTTGTGTGTGTGTGTGTGTGTGTGTGTGGCGGGACGTGAACTGGAGGGAGCTCTAAAAACATGGTGATGTTTACAGCGGGGTAGTGGAAACTTTTGGGAGGTCATGTGACCAGTTGTGTCCTCTCTCATTATCTGGCAGGAATGTTCATGCTAATCCCTTTATCCTCTGAGAGAGAGAGAGAGAGAGAGAGAGAGAGAGAGAGAGAGCGAGCGCTAAATCCTCTCAGTATTGTGCACTGGTTCTCAGAATCACAGAAATAGACAGAAACGTAGAGAGACAGAGAGAGGGAAAGACAGAGTCAGGGAGAGGAAAGGAGGAAAGGAGGTGTGACAGGAACACACATTTTCCCCTTTTTCCAAAAAATGGGAAAAAAAACAAGTTCGTCTCAGAACAAAAAGAGCCCAGTGCTGTGATGAGAGTGGAGTCAAGGAGAGATGAAAGGAGGGAACAGGGATCTCACTTTCTGGAGAAAAGCCGGGAACACAGTGAGGGGGGGGGGGTAGAAGTGACAGGGAGAGATAATGATGAACATTAAAGTGTGGGACATGGAGACCTTCCATACAACTGACTCGAGCGGTGTGTCTGTGTGTGTGTGTGAGTGTGTGTGTGTGTGTGTCAGGCTGACATGTGGAATACGATAGCAGCATTCATCAGGTAGAATGGACCCTCATCACGCTCTTAAAACGCTCCCCAAGCTCACTCTGTGTCATTAAGGTTCACCGTGACCCCGTCGATGCTCGTGTGTATGTGTGTGTGTGTGTGTGTGTTTGAGCGTGTGTGTGATTGTGTGTATGCAAGCGTAGAGGCGGCATATGCTGTCCAGTTCACTGCGACCTGTTCACATCGTTGTGTCAATTTACAGTGACCTGCTGGGAGGTGACCGTAACTGAGACAACTGAGAGAGAGAGAGAGAGAGAGAGAGAGAGAGAGAGAGAGAAAAGCAGGGTCATCCATCATCTTTAAGTCCTCTCTTTTAAAGAGGTGGCTGAGAGTGTGTGTACGGTGAATGTGCGGCACATGCGGCGGTAGAGCAATAAAGCGGTAACGGAGGACGAGTCACAGTGGTTGCGGCTCTCTCTCTCTCTCTCTCTCTTGCGTAACACACTCCTTGCACACTGACCTGCTGAGGAAGCCGTGGAAGGGCAGGCGGACGGGGTAGCCGTAGCGGATCACGCGCACCATCCTCCAGCACCCCGATGTACTGCAGCTGGGTGGACACGTGGAAGCTGTCAAAGCTGTCCGGCTGCCCGCCGCCGTTGGGGCGCACGCACTCCACAAAGTGGGGGGTGCAGGCCTGCAGCTTACTGAGCACCTCGGAGAGGGAGTTCTGCGAGAGGGAGGGGGGAGGAAGAGGAGAGAGAGAGAGAGTCAAAAGGCATTACTCGATGTTGCATTGACAAAATGGATAGACTGTGCTCAGATCAGATCTAGAAGTATTGTTCGTTTAGTTCTTGACCTTCTGCTGTAAGACAGGAAGGCTGTAGGTGTTCTGGTCAGTATGAGTGGTCAGTAACGTGGCCGGTGAGGCACGGCGGCCAGAGTGAGATGACGTTGTGTGTGTGTGTGTGTGTGTGTGTGTGACAAAGTGGTCTGATTTTTCGGGGGGGTGTGTTGCTTCTAGAGGTAGAAAAAAAACAAAAAACACAAAGAGCTCTCTTTTTGCTCTAAGGGTGTGTGTGTGTGTGTGTGTGAGAGCTTTTCTTCAAACACTGCATGCACAGATGCTTTCGCGACCACGCCGCACAGATATACACACACACACACACACACACACACACACATCCACGTAAACACTTACATCTGTGTTTCTCACCACTCCTTAAATTGACGTCATTCTACGCTGTGCATGCCCGTAAGCACAATGCTTAACACCTCGCCTCTTAACGTCAGCCGCTTACAGTATCCCAACATCACACACACACACACACACACACACACAGACGCACACAGTGGCTGTTGTTCATTGTCCATTCATTCATGTGGAGGGCTTTATGCTTGGCTTGGTACAGCATCATTCTTCAGCCCACTCGCTCTCCTTCCCTGCCATTCCCTGAGGGACCCGTCAACCGCAGGCCCACGGCTCCGACGCTGCAACACACTGGCTTCATTCAAACCGCTGCTACCGCTGCTCGGTGCCGCACTTCAGCCTCCTGTACGTCACCAGCACACATCAAACCGCTCTGCGGCGAGGCTTGCTGGCGCGTGTTCCTGACTGCCTTTGCACTTTTAGCGAGAGAAGAAATCTTCTATAAATGAATATTATTGTTGCTTTGTATAGTTGTGAATTAATCGGAGGGGGGGGGGTCTATCCTCAATCGGTCCCAGGGCAGCCAGGGCATCAAGGCTGGTTTTTCAGTGTTTCAAAGTGTTTTATTTAACCCTGTAAGGCTGCAGGTTTACTGTACAGTCTGCTCCGTCCATACTGGTGTGGTGATGCTGCTGTCGCACCTTGGCAAGACAAACGTTGCTGAAATCTCTTGCTCTTATCAGCTTTAAAGTAATGTCTTCAATATCATGGGGATATTGAAGACATTACTTTAAAGCAGTATTGGAAAAAAGTACTTGTTTTCTAGCCAAATTCTCTTTTATTATACGTATATATATATATATATATATATAACATATTGCTTTATTTTTCAGACTCTTCCTAGCTAGCTGAAGGCAACAGGCTATAAATCGAGGGGAGGAGTTCTCACCCTCAGTTGGACAGCCACTGTGATGGGACCGCACCTCTCCAGCCGTTGGAGGAAGGAGCTTGCTCCCTTCTTCTTCAACATCTGTCGAGGGAAAAAAGAGAACCGAGAGGAAATATCAGACACTAAGGAAAATGGAAATACACATAGTCGTCCCAAATTGGTATCGAACGAGGCTGTGCGGGTTTGACTGGTGATTGTGCTTGCTGCGGTGTAGGTGTTTGTGATGCACAGTGAACAGTCCCACTGGGCCACTTCTGCATCAGTCCCGACGAATGTGTTTCCATACTCCACCCCATGCTATTTCCCTGTCTACTGTAATACTCTGCAACGTTGCCTCATGTTATGTTCTGAGGCTGCTGGAACAAAACGGGGGGGAGGTGGGGAAGTGAAATGTTATCTTATGTAAGGCGCTGCTCTAGATGGCTAATGAGCCACAGAGACAGGGGGCAGCACCCCCAGGAGCTTACACACAACCAGCAAGACATCACAACCACATACGCAAACACACCGATACGCTACGCTTGCCAACACATACAGCAGGTTAGAGTCGGGGAGGGGGGGGGTGGGGGGGGGGGGGGCATAGGAACAGAAAGAGAGAGAGAGGGAGAGAGAAAGGGGGATGGAACAGTGAAAGTTGTGGTACACAGTGTTTTCATCACAGGGGCTGAGGTTTGTGTTATTTTTATGATAAAATGTCATGAGAAAAGTGTATAATCACTGTGACATGACATGACTGTGTATGTGTGTGTGTGTGTGTGTACGTGCACGTGTGTGGGGTTTCTATTTCTTGGCAGGGCCAGACAAACAAATCCAATTCCCAGAGGTTTATATATAGCACTATGATGGGAAATGGACCAAATTAGACTGGTTTTTTTTTTCCAAATATACTCTCCTTGCTTTCCCATCGATCAGCGCAGCAGGCAGTTTTCCAATTGAAACACCAGGCTCCTGCCTGAGTGTGTCACAAAATCCCCCATTGTTCCTACCACTCCCCATTTCCCACAGTCCAGATCTGGGTTTTATATTCTGCCACCTTTCAAGAAATCATGGCTTGAGTGATGCATTTGTCTTGGCCATTGAGCTGTATGAATTGTTTGGCTCTAAATCTGATGGCCAAATGTTGGAAACATATTTCATGGCCAGAAAACTAACATATCCTTCAACACCAGTTGATGCTCATGTGTTTTGGATATTGCTCAACTTGATCAATTCAACAGGATCAATTCATGTGTGGCTCTGGCTGATGTAAAGTACTGCGTGTTTTACTGTACTGTACCTTGGTGAGATCGTGGTACCTCCGGGGCGGGCGGAGGGCAGCGCTGGCACTACCAGGGGAGGCCGAGGGCATCCTGTGCAGCAGCAAGGCAGCTTTAGGCCCCCTCAGCCCCAGGCGACCCTGGGCTGCTGGCACCAGAGAGCCCGTCTGAGTCAGCTTGGACTGGAAGAGCTGCTGCAGTAGCACACTTTCACTAGCTGCCGGGGACAACACACACACACACACACACACACACACACACACACACACAGAAGGAGGAAAACAAGAGTGAAAAGGAGGAACAGCATTGGTGGAAACAAGGGGGTGGAGGAGGACAAAGAGAGCTGGGATAGAAGAAAGAAAGGAGGGAAGAACAGAGAGGATGTAAGGAAGGAAAGAAGCAGAGACGGGGGAGTGTTTTGGGGGTGGTGGGCTCCGGCTGCATGTAAACAGACATGTTTCAGTCCACAGGAGTGGGCAGAGCACATCACTCAACAACACGTGGAGTGGCCCGCAACAACAATGAGCTCATTCAGAGAGCCAAACAACATGTGTGTGAATGTGGTGTGTGTGTGTGTGGGTGGTTGCAGGCTCTCCTCTGACATGCTGAGAGAGAGTGAGAGAGAGAGAGAGAGAGAGAGAGAGAGAGAGAGAGAGAGAGAGAGAGAGAGGAAGAAGGCAGGTAGGCGGACTGAGCAAGGAAAAACAAGCGTAAGACCTAGACTCATTTTAGGGCTTAATTACTCGCGGCTCCAGGGGTAATTGTCTTTTCATTTAAAGCAATCATCCCCACCTCCTGAGCGCAGCCCGAGAAAGAAAGCGTATTGTATCCCGTTGACCGAAGAATACGTGAAATGGGTTTTTGTTTTTTTTATTAACCTTGCGCGCTTCTGTTTGTGTTTACGCACACATATGTTTGGGGTAACCGGAGGATGCCTTGGCACACGTGTGCTTGATGAAAGGGAAGCGAGGCGGCGAGTCAGTCAGACTGGGAGGGACAGCAGCCAAGTGTGAGTGAGGGACCGAGAGCCTTTAGAAGATTAGCCTCATCATGGAAATTATAGCAATTAGGCTGCTGGACGCAAGGCTAGCCCTGGCACTCGCACAACGACTGCCTGTGTCCCCGCTACCCCACAACACCTCACATCTGGCACCTTCTATAGACAATATACACAGTGATGGGGATGTCTGCTGCATATGGGATGAAAACACACACACACACACACACACACACACACACACACAGAGTGGTTCTGTGTGCCATGACTTTAGACAAGAGCGTGTCTGTGTGATTAAGCGCTGTTATCGGATGAAAACCTCGTATCTCCACAATTCGGAACCCAGGAACCGCACATTTTGAGTTCATCTAATTGGTTTTGAAAAAAGGTTTCATAAACCCGAGGGACGTTTACCAATCCATAGATGTAATCGTTACAAGGTTTTCTCGATATGTGTGTTGTGCGTTTGAGCGACGGGTACTTACACTTCATAGCAAACAAGAGGTTCTGTGGGAGGGAGTCCTTGTTTCTTGTGAGCGATCCCGTGAGGTCATACGAAATCTAGCGGAAAAAAACAAATCAGACACGGACATCCACTTCCACTTGAATGGTATGTACCGTCAAATATTTATGATTACCCCTCTATTTATACTGACCTATATCTGTGTGCATGTATAGACTAGAGAGACGGATGAAAAGGGCACTATCACAGTAATCTCCTCTGCTACACCGAAGAGAATCACCACAGAATTTGAATTGAAATACTCAACGTAACCGCCACTGGAACATATAGTGAAATAGACGCTTCCAGCTCAGAGTCTCACGCACTGTTGCTCTGCTTATTCACCTTAAAGTGTAGCAGTGAATTGACTAGTCAAGACTGAGGATGTGAACAGAGCATCCTCCATTCTACTGTAGGAAGCAGCACACAACCATCATCCAGTGACATCATTCTAGTATTCCACTGAGGAGGAAATGTTCAGAAAGCAGGTGTTCAGCTTTGCAGCAACTATGAAACAATAAGGACGAGACATGTAACAGTATTCAAAATGATAATAAAGAACGAATTAAGAGAAAAAAATATATAAATGAATGAAAAATAACTAACTCAATAAATTTGCTCTGACGTTTCCTTGTAATGAAAACCTGCATCCCCTCGGGCCTCGATGGCACACGGTTGAGTACCACTGGTATACACTGACCTGTCCGGCATAGTGGCTGACAGTGAAGGCCGGGCCTTGGTCTTTGGGCGGGGGATTGCCGTTGCCGTCCTTGGTGGTGAGAGAGAGGCCGTGAGTCGGGCTGGAGTCCAGCTGAGCCGACAGCCTCTTGTACAGGGTCTGCTCTGCCGGCTGCAGGCTCTGGCTCTCCTCATCCACCACACACAACAGGCCCTGAGGCTTCTGCAGGGTGGGAGACACAGAAAGATCTCATATATCTTATTACATGTCATGTTTACTGAGCATCCTTGGAAATGGATAGCAGTAAATATCTATTTTTTTTTTGACTCTACTGATCCTCAAAGGAGAAATTCTCTTTTAGCTTGCCTCCCCCCGCCCCGAGGGAGGTCAGAGCACAGGGTCAGCTACAGAACAGCACCCTTTGAGTTGGTAGAGACATGCAGCGTCGTGCTCAAGGACACTTCAGCAGGGCTGGTGCAGGAACCCGAGTCTTCCATTATAACCAGAAAAGAAATAGAGTTTTATGGGCACTTTGAAATTCCCTTCTGTGACTTTCCAGGGAAATGGGTACAGTTAGCAGCACGATGAAACAAAGCTATAATAACATTTCTATTAGTTCACAAAGTCCATCTCTTTGATTGCCAGTGGAGGAGCTCCAAAATAAATCTCTTAGTGGCATCACATATTACAGCCCTGGGTCTCTTGTGTCCAGCTTGGACAGAGACTTCTTTGTGTCCAAGCTCACTGGAATACGGAGCTGGGTTCAATTTATTTCCAATCCAGTCGGTTTAAGGGTTTTATTGCAAAGCACTAAATATCCATTTTGGAAAGTAAATGCTTCCTGATAATCACTGTAATCAGATGATTACATTTTCAGCAATGTTAGAAGCATGCACGCCATTCCATCACATTCCATATTGACTTTTATTTTCATTCTCCAAAGTAGGTTTATATTTAATTTTTGATTGAAACTCAATCAATTCAAACTCATTGGCAGAAACCATTTCTCATGCTAAAAGTTTGACAACATTTTAATTTTGACAACATCCACATCTTGTAGTGATTGAATAGTCTGTGAATTGAACCCAGCCCTGCGATGTGCGGGCTAGTGATGGTGTATTACATAAGGAGGGACAGTCTCTCTCCAAACCGGACTGGACCAGTCTGAACCAGCACTGTACCTGGAGAAAGAAGTCCAGAACGGTCGGCTGGTTGCCGGGGGAGCGCAGCGTCTCCATGGCGACGCCCTCCTGCAGACACTCGGCCTGCTCCTGCTGGAACAGCACCTCAGAGACGTACTGCCTCAGCCGCTCGTTGGTCATGTTCACACATAGCTGGAGTGCACACAACACACACACACACACACATTAACACACACACACACATCAACCTATAAACACACACTTCATTGCACATGGCAAAGTACCTCAGAGACCCACTGCAAATGTCTGTTTTAAAAACACACACAAACAACCTGCGAACAGCTGTGACACCGACGGTGAAGTAAATGTGGCAGAACTGAACAGACTTGACCGAAACACGATGAGGGACAATCCAGGCACGGTGTACGCTGTAAGGTTCCTTCTCAAGGGCCCAAAAACCTTTCCATTATTCCACTATAATACGGACAGTGTGTTCCCGCTGAGATACATGACCTTTTCCTCACACCCCAGTCAGCCAATCACAGCACAGGGAGGAGTTCATTGTCCAATCGAGTGTCTTTGGTTACGGGCGTAGAGGGGCTAAAGTGAGACTTGTCACACTGATGTAATGAGCGGGAACATGAAATGGAACAATGGGCGAACCCATGGCAGTAACCCTCAGCAGCAGGCCTGCTTCATGTTGGTTATTGCACCGCTCTGTAAATGCACAGCGAGAACCTCAGGCAGCAGGACAAACGCTTTCTAGCACCAAGCGTTCCATGAAATGCACTTATCACACTAGTACACTATCAACTGGTTTTGCATTGTGATTCAAATGAGACTCAAGTTGAAGTCGCGACCCGGGGATCTGATGCAACTAGACTAGACTAGACTAGACTAGACTAGACTACGAGCGTCTGTGTATAAATAGGTCTCGGCTCATCCAGCAAAGTGAAAGTGAAAATGTGAGGCTTGCGTTTGTAGATAACCATAACATGGAGGGTGTTGACAAGATCTCCAGCTGACCTCAGTGATCCTATGACTGAAAACACTGCATGTTTACGTACAGCATGTCCTGAAAGCACAAATAAACAGGGACTGCTGGTGCCTATTACCGATTAAACCCCCCCTCTAGGAGTTCGTCCTGCGAGCCTGTCAGAACCCGTTTCCTGGCTCACAGCCCCGCTGCTTGAGAAATGCTGATCTGGAGGGTGCAGGCCGGCGGTACCGCTGTGTGCCATTTTTTTTTTCTTCCATCAGTGTCTGTCTACTCTTTGTCTAGTCCATTAAAGGCTTAGTCCCAGCAGGTGGTTGATTGAGTTAGCTCATTAGCAAAGCGCTGAGCAGGTACAACACACCCCTTAAAAAAAAAACACACACACACACACACACAGCTCTAATTAACAAGACCGGGCTGCACTAATGACCCTGATCATGTGAAGGGTGCTTGGAGTTGCGGTGTGTGTGTGTGTGTGTGTACAATCACGTCAAGAGTGTGAGAGCTTGTTTGTGACCGGCGTGCCACGTCTACTGTAAGTGATCGTCGTGTTTGTTTATCCTGCCCCTCCCCCCTCCTCTCCTCTCCTTCGCCGGTTTGTAATGAGTGTGATTTAGTGATTAGAGCAGGTTGTCATTAACAGGCAGCTCTCAGCACCCGGCGATGGAGGAGGCAAGGCCAGGAAGAGGGGGGAGAAGGGGGGAGGAGAAGGGGGATTATGGGACATGTTTAATCACTTGAGCTACAATGCGTGCCACTGAAGATAATTTCTCCCTTTTTTTTTTTTCTTTCTTCCGTTACCCCCTCCCCTCTTCCCCTCTTCCCCTCTGCTGCTCTGTGACCTTGAGAGGAAAGGTCACTCGATCCCTCTCTCTTCTGCTCGGATTAGAGAACATCCTGAGGAAGAGCAAAGCCATTGACATCTTAGCGCCGCGTACACACGAAAGGCAAAGTCAGGCGCGCACACACACACACACACACACACACACACACACACACACAAGACAAAAGACACACACAGACTGACATTAATAAGAGCTGGGAGGAGACTGGGAGTTCCCGGGTTGGGGGGCACAGGTAAGCTCCGTGTAGCAGGAGTAAGCATTATCTCCTTGAACACAATGCTCTGATTTACACCCACAGATCACACACACACACACACACACACACACACACACACACACACACACACAGTGATATACAGACTTGTCTCCCTGATCCCTGCTGTTCTTACAGTGGACTAGTCTATCAGCGGTGTAGGCTTGGTCAGTACATGGCAGATTTACGGCTCACAGCAGGGGAGCAACATAGAGCTGAGCATAATGTACTGTCTGCCCTATGAAGGGTTCAAACAATGTAATCATGCACACACACACACACACACACACACACACAGATATACGCACACACACAGAGGGTTCAAGCTGCCCATTACTCTCGCTACTGGCACAGTGGCAGTCATTGTGTAAGCAGCGGGTTCAGTCGAGGACAGCCGGACATCAGGCCACAGTGAGCCGTCCGTTAAACACCTCGCCTCATTCATTACAATGACACAAAGCAATTCCAAAAATGTTAACAATTTGATCAAGCTCTGTTTGGTAGCGCATCATATAGCACAACGGCCCGGGGCGACCTTGGAAGTCAATGACGTTAGTCGCCCGGATGCTACAAATAGCTTTGCCTTTGAGAAGAGAAATGATATAAGCAGATTGAAGGGAGGAGGGGAGAAAAAACAACCTGGCGTGTGTATTGCGAGCATGCGGCAGCCCATAATGTCCACAATGTAATAAAAGCCGGCACTGTCACACCTGCTCAAATCCATTCCTCTGAAATTCTTCAAATCCAAAGATGTCCAGGATCCCAATCTCTAGGGCAGGATCACTGGAAGAAATGAAGGGAGAGGTGTTAGGAGTCCTGCACACACACACACACACACACACACACACACACACACACACACACACACGCTTACTGAGGGCGGACTTAGGACGTGTGGAATCTGCTGTCGGGGGAATGGTCTGTATAATGGCTGCACTATGTATCCTATTATCACACGGGATTCCAGGTTGCAAGGACTTGTTTGCCCAGCTTGCCTGATCCTGACAAGAATGATTATGTTTGTGTGCAACGTGTGTGTGTGTGTGTGTGTGTGTGTGCAATAACATACATTTGTAGGCGGGTGTGGCATGCGTGGTAAAGGGTGTATGTTGGTTGAGGCATTTATTGCATTCTGTGGTTCATGTGTATGTAGAGCAAAACACAAACACATTCCAGAAGATAGGGCCTCTGGTTATCTGGCTGGGTGTGATAAGGCTCGACAGCATCAACAACACCAAGGATCCACCGGCCTTCACCTGGGTGTTAGTGTGTGTGTGTGTTAGTGTGTCATCCATGTCAACCAAATTCTTCAGCAAGGGCTTTGTGTACGCGTGTGTGTCCTCCAACCCAGATGTCCATATTAACCTTCAGTGTGTGTGTTTATTTGTGTGTCAGACAATTTAAACTATTCCAGACCTCAACTCTGAACTATGTGTTATGGCTGATAGTATCAGTGTTGTAACTCCTGGAGCTCTGAATGTGCTACCACTCATCTGCGATGACAGATATACTGCATCGGTGCTGTCTGTAATAACAGTTACCAGTGCTGCGGGCTTCCGAAGAAATTCTTACAATGGAGACATTCACAGGCACACATCCAGACACACACACACACACACACACACACACACACACACAGCCATACCCAATGCTATCGTCCTGTCCCTGAAGGTAGTCGTTGATGCTGTTGACCAGATAGCTGAAGAGGCGTCCGTAGAGGGCCTTGGCCAGCTGGTCCCTGTACTGCTCTGACATCTCCACCGTGTGGCGCCGAGTGATCACATCACCTGACACAAAAGGGGATACAGGGCAATTGGGACGCTTGGACGATTCAGCTCATGGTTAAGCGGTAGGTTTGTATTGATTCGTTTCCAAAGCCCACTAGCACCGAGGACAGGATTGCCGGGCTTCGAACCGATAGTCACCAGCAAGTCAAAAAATCTATCAGGCCACAACGTTGAGGATTTTCCTCGAGGAGGGCGAAGCGCAGGAACAGGCGAGAGGTTACCTTTGAAATACTGAACATCAGAGGTGAAGGGCGGAGCTTAGGTCATCGGAACACACCTGCAACATTCCAGCAGCTGGGGAGAGAGAGAGAGAGAGAGAGAGAGAGAGAGAGAGAGGGAGAGAGAGAGAGAGAGAGAGAGAGAGAGAGACACAGTCAAACACACAGACAAAAACAACAAAATAAAACACTGAGGATATGAGCCTCAGAAAATGAGTGTATTTAGTGTCATCCCACATCCCCAGGCTGATTCACCCTGCCTGACGATATCACGCTGCCAGCACAACAAGCGGAGCACCGCTACAACAACTCATCACCGCTCAATCGATTGGTGATGCTGGCAGCCGTTAGTCATCCCTGGATTTCTGGGCAGAATCCATAAACAAGCGGCAGAAGTAGGTGACAGAAACCCAGAATCCCTCTGCTGACATCACTAGCCATGACATCACGTCTCCCTGACAACAACCGGCTCTGTCTCGCTCTCGCTCGGGCGCTGATGTCATTTGTTTACCATCTCTCAAAGGTCGGGGGTCACAGGAGCACATGTGTGGTTGCATAATGAGAGCGTGAAAGAGAGCGAATGAGAGAGAGAGAGGAAACACTGACCTCAATATAGAGAAAGTGTGTGTGTGTGTGTGGAAAACGGCAGAGATCTCTCCTCACCATGGTTACGCTCTGGCCAAAAATGAGGCTTACCAAACAGGTGACTGACTGGCCTTTAGCTGGGGCTGGCAGGCTGCCAAGCACAAGTTTTAAGAGAGAGAGAGAGCAGAAAGCATATATGGGAGGAGGAGCAACGAGGCTGAGCGAAACGAGAGGGAGGATGGGGAGTGACGCATCCCCACATCCATCCATGCGGAGTGGAGAAGTGACCCTGGTCATGTGTGTCAGGTGAGCTGACCTCTCTCCAGCAGCTGCAGGTCAGACGGGAAGGCGGTGTCGGCGTCTGTCAGCGCGGTGAATCGCAGGTCGCCCACGTGGAGCACAGCGGACAGCAGCGTAAACATGGAGTCCACCTCCTGGGAGAGAGACGGGAGGTAGAGGGTTAGAGAGGCGTAATGACACTGTTGACTAGTGTTTGCTATTAGCAGAGAAATAATCAAGAAATTGCGTCTCCATTTTCATCCCCCCCTGCTGTCATTAGCAGATGACATTACACTCCATTCACAGAAAAGCTTTCCTGGAACGAAGCCAAACCACTGATAACGCACGGCAACATGTCAAAAAGTCATGGATGTCATGAACGCTTTTTCAGAAATCATGAAAAATGTATTCGTTCAACATTCCTGAACATTCCTCATCCTTTCCCCTTTTCCACCAATGACTCAATCCTCTTCCCTCCATCCCTCCTGTTACCCAACATCTCCCCCCTCCCCACCCAACTCTCCCTCCTTCCTCCTCCTCTTCCTTTTCTCTCTGCCCTTGAGTAGAGGACACTTAATGGAATCCCCCATTACACTGACTCTCTGGGAGGGGGATGTTTGAGTGTGACTGTGAGTGTGTGTGTGTGTGTCTGCATGTGCACGCACTCTGATATTGGAGCTGATATCTGGGAGATAAACACATGCATTAGTCTCTGTCTGACACTCTATACATAGAGAGAGTCCCCCCCCCCCCCCACCCTCCCCCGCTCAGGGAGGAGAGGAAAGGCAGCGAGGGAGAGAAAAGGAGCGATAGGGAGCGTTAATGACGATTGACCTTTGGGTCTGGGGTGGGAGTCGTCCCCTGATGAGAGCGGAGACAGAGACCAATGGGTGGTCCATCACTCCCCCCCCCCGCCGCCTTCTTCCCTCTCTTCTTCTCTGTCTTGGACATTAGTGCCCACTGATAATACTCCTGTCTCTATCTCCTCAGGACGAGAGAATACAGACCCATCCACACCCCGCCCCCCTTCCGCCTGCACATATTGACTGCTGTTGGATTAAAAGGTGAGATGGTGGTCACTCACTGCTGACAGATGCTGACTGGGAAGCTAAGAATAGAAACCGATAATGTGCTGGGAACATGCTTGCACATACGAGGAGGAGTACGGGGGGACGGGCTGTGCTGTGCTGCTACGTGCTATCATGCGCCACGAGCCAACCCCCCCCGTGTCCTTCGCATTCCTTCACACTTCACACGCAGCTCGGCGCGTCTTTCAGATGTTGTGATTCAAACGCGTTACGGTTAGGTGTAAAATGTGGTAACACTGTCAGGGAGGTAAGGGGGTTTGACTCCCACTCAAAAAAGAAAAATGGAGGCATTCCCTGCAAAGTGGGGGTCCAGGCGGCCACAGGGTCCTCGAGAGTGACTAGTTGAATCCCTCTCACCACTGTTATCTCCCCTCATACAGCGTAGACATGCTGTGTGTCTATCCGGTGGTCCATGAGATGAAAGCGTGAAGCACCTTTTTGAGTAAACAGGTTCACCCAGGAATGTATGCTGAGCCGTTCAGTACCTGCTTGTTGAAGCCCAAGGCTCGCAGGGCTTGTTTGACGGCAGCGAGGCGCTCCCTGCTCTGGGTGGAAGCAGTAGCCACGGGAGGATTCTCCCCCGGAGGTCCTCCACTCAGATACCTGAAGTAAAGACGGAGAGGAGGAGCATCGGGTCAGACTCGGACTAGAGAATGATAACCACACACACACACACACATGACATTAACATAGATTAGAGGAAGACCGGTCCTATAATCCTCTGGGTAAATAGACAGGTGCACCTGTGCAAACCGTGTAGCCATGTGCTCAGCGGGAATGTATTTGCATTTCCTTGTATGAGAGAGAGACACACACACCCCAAAGATGTATTATGAGTTACTTTGATGCAAAGTGACGTACAGCCACAGGCGCATTCATCCACTAGAACGGAAACGACGAGGACGTGGCGAGAGAGATGCGTTCAAGGGAGAGCGGGGAAAGCGGAAGGACCGGGGAGTTTGAATCAGGAGACGGGGGGCAACGGCGGGGTAGGGGCAACGGCGGGGTAGTGTCACGCCGGAGGGGCTAGCGTGCTGCTCAGGGCTCCGAAACAGCCCCAATTCAGGTCAGTGGTTTTTCCCCCACTGGTGTACAAAGGATTGTTGATGCAACGGTAACACACAGTCACTTTACAAGTACGAGTAGGAATGTGCGAACACTCACACAGACAGACACAAGAAATACACATCCATATACAGAGGCTTGCACACACACACACACACACACACACAAATCTGACCTGGTTCATGCACTGCAACTCTGCTTTCTCATGCTGATTGTGTAAAATTTATGATCTTGGCGGGGTTAAGAAGGGGTGATGAATGTAAGTGAATGTTTGAAAACACAAGGCTATATTTGGGTAAGAGACTTAAATAAGCCACTCTATTCTCCACGGGTGGCCTACTTAGTGGACTTGTTACAACATTAGCCAGCAAACAAACACAGCCTCTCTCTGTGCAAGCAGAAGAGGAGCCGCGTCTATTGGTTGACGTCTGCACTAGCGAACGATGACGATGGTGGATGTAAAAGAAATGTACAAATACATGAGTACCAAGCCTGGGTTGAACTGTATAGATTTTAGTGAGCTAGTCAGGCTATCTGAGGTCTAAACTGTGAATGTACTGTATGTGAGCCAGTGAGAGTTTTTTTTCTTAGGCCTCTGAAATTGTATTTAGAGCATGGGACGCTCAAGCTCTCCACTATAACCCATACAGTTCCTATGGGCCGGGTCACCCACCACCACCCAGAGGCCATAGCTCGCCAGTGGACTATACACATACACACTGCACCCCGTCACCCGCGTACCTATGAGCCAGGACGTTGTTGAGATAAAGTGCACTCTTCTCCTCAGGCGACAGGCCCTCAGCCATCAGATAGAAGATGTTGAAGCTGTGTTGGTGATGAGGCAGGTGGACCAGGCGAGACTTCTCCAGCATGTAGGTGTACACACGGGCTGAAAACGTCAAATACGTCATGCATTACAGTGTCAGTAGCATGTCAATCATGACTATATCAATTGTCTACACGTGGTCACTGTTCAATTCACTGGGGGTAAAATGAGGTGAGTGAGAGTTGAACTGCTAAAATGGAGCACAAGCAGAGACGCTGTGTAGTAAACAGATGGAGGTTTAGTGCCCCCTGGTGGTTATATGGTAGTGCATGCCTGACACATTATGTTCTCTTGCAAAACAACATCCTATTGGTCAGGATACTCAAGTATTGCACTTTCACTGGCTCATGTATCACAGTGTTTTCCTAATGATGTGAAACCTGAGCAGGACACCTGGTACATGGGATATATGGGATTAATACCTACCTACCTATTAATAATAACAGTAAGACATGCTTATACCCTATCCAGTTAACTATTGATTTCATACAGGCTGCATATGCTCAGTTCCCATGGTAAAACTTGTTTGACCATGTATACAGGGATAATCATGTGCGGGATATAAAGACAGAAACATCTTATCACAAATATTGAAAGACCTATGCCAGGATATGGACTATTTTCTTTTCAGAATTAAGTGCAAGTGTTAAGTGTTTTTTGCTTCTCAGCTCTTGGCCCTGCCATCTTTCTAGACTTCAACCCACGTTTCATACTTTATATGGATTTTAGGAAGAAAACGAGCATGAAAATGAAAGTTAAGCTTTAATAACAAACCAAGTTTTCTAGCGAGAGAAATGGTCACCTCTGAGCAGCGTCCTCCTCTTGTCACAGTACTGCATGGTGAGCAGCTTGATGAAGCGGCTGGAGTTGACGTTCCTTGGGGTCTTGGCGTGACCAAATGCCTCCAGAATACAGTTCACCTGCATATCACATACAAATTACATTGGTGTTTCTTCACAGAGAGCGGGTGCACCCTGTTTTTCCAATATAACGACAATCTCAAATGAAAAAAACAGTAGCTTTTAAAGAAAAATGAACCAAAGCCTTTCTCACAAGAACCCTGCTGTCCTGTTCCCAAGTTCTGAGTTAGCTTATGCATAGTTCTCTGACACAATTCTCTAGAAATGTCTATTTTTCCTTTTTAGTGGCAATAAAAAATGACAATGGACTAGTCTACCCAAGAAATGGGTGCAATAGAAGTCCTGCTATAGTTCCACTTCTCACCACTAGATGTCAGTATGGCTCCATTATCTGAGTACTCCACATTATTCCTGTCCCAGTGTGATCTGAGGATGAGCTGACCCAGATATTAACTACATAAGGATGAGGACTGGGTAAGAGAGTCAGCGCATCATTTTTGTCGAGCACCCCTAAAGCCAGTCATATTCTGAACCACTGCAATTGGGAACGCAACAAGATCAGGATCGATGATTTGAGTGCTGAGTAGAATACGGAGGAAGAAACATAGTTATCTTGACCTTGCTGAAGCCGGATTTGTTTTGTTTCATAAAGCGCTGTCAATAATGTGGTTCTTCACAGTGACTGGTGGTCGTTACCTATTCTCACAAAATGGTTCATGATTGTAGTGTCTCAGAAATGAGCTATGGATGGGTTTTGGAGGTTTCTCAGCTCTTTTGTACTCCCCGTAAGAATAATGCTCAAACCGTTTCTCTGCAAATGGCTCTGTCCAAAAGAATCAGCATCATAGAGGACGGGTCGCCTATATCTGGAGAATATAATGATACGATCAAACACAACGTCTTGAACGCTCAAATGGTGCCTCAGACAAACGAACAGCTCTCAAGCACTATTAGTCTGTACCGAGCAAAGGCCCCGTACTGCGGTGCACTAATCCATATATCTATTCTCTTCTCCTCACAGAGCTCAGAACCCTGCTTGTCTACACTGTCTGCTATTGGATTTATTTGATCACGGAGACGAAAGGCGAAGGAGGGGAAAAAAAAAAAAAAGGAAGTAAGCTGCTGTCAGCGCCTTGCCTTGAAGAACAAACAGAACATTCACAGGCTCGCTGATGAGGACTTTGACGGTGTTTAACATACGATAACTGATCGAGTGACTTTTGTGAATGGTAAACGATGATCCCTGCTGACTGTCTGGTCTGAGAGCAGCCGGGTCGTGGACGTACGTGTTTCATCCTGGGCTCCAGGGTGAAGCCTTTGGGGCTGGAGCGAGCCGTCAGGTGTCTCACTATGTGCTTACAGGCCTCCGTCTTCCCAGAACCACTCTCGCCGCTACAGAGAGACAGACACATACCGTATTAAGTACTGCATTTAGACTTTGATCAATTTCTGTTGCATTTTATTTTGATTGGAGCAGCACGTGTCAAATGTCATGCCAGCACAAGCCCACTTCAGTGACGTGAACTGAGAGAGAGATAGGAGACAGGGAGAGAGTAAAGAAGACAACATATGAAGGTTGTTATTAAATGCATGTGTGCATTCCAGTCCTCTGTGTCTCAGATGGATGGGCGTGAGGGATTAGTAACCGGGGTGTTTCCTACATCTGTCCCCTAAGTCACACTCCTCCACCCACCTGACATCACCGCTTCAGGGACCCCCCCCCCCTTTAAAACCACCGTCTATTCCGTCTTTTTCTACTAATGCTAACTAATGCTCCATCCATCACCAACTCTCGTACACTGTTAACTGCCACAACTTCTCTGGCACCGGGAGGCCTGTTTCTAGTTTGGCATCCAGTGGATATGGGACTTGACATAAGGTACCACTACAGTACATGCTCTGACACACACTGACACGCAGAGAGTTGAGACCGGCATAGTAACACCAAGCAGATGGCTTCAGAAGGTCATAAGCCCTTACTAATGACCGCAATGTACCGCGGTGCGCCGCTTGTGTGTTTGTGTGTGTGTGTGTTATATTTCCTACTAATAGCTCTGCTGAGTGTGAAGTCCAAAGGCCTTTCCCCTCTCTTTTCATTTACCAGTTTTTATTAGATTTCAAGGGCATTTTGTTAGTGCACTAGCCTCCGGGGATCATGGGCACTGATTGCCTGTAAACGCACAGTAGTGTGTGTGTGTGTGTGACAGAGTGAGAAGGTGAGACAGAGTGAGAGAGAGAGCAGTAGTGAAAGAGAAAGAATAAGAGAGAGAGAATAGGAAAGAGAAGAAAGAAACGAACGAGAGAAAGAGCGGCAGTGCGAGTATGTACAGTACGTTGTCCTTGAGGGGGGCCGAACATCTCGACCGCCTCCAGCCCAATGGAGCACAGAGGCATGGCGTGTAATACCGAAGCCGTGTGCATGTGTGTGTGTGTGTGTGTGTGTGTGTGTGTGATGGATAGCCTGCAGCCAGGGTGCATTAACTCTCTGCCAGACTGGTTGCAACTCAGCGGGAATGTTGCTGGGAAGCCGGAACGGGGTTTAATTGCAATCAGGGAGCTGCCTCCAGTCCAGCCGAGGACAAAGAGCGCGGACGCTGTAACGCTCCCAGAACACATCCATCTCTCCGTGAGCGCCGAGCAGGTCTGGAGCCCGGCTCAGGGTGAGAGCCATTCATCTCTCAGGCAGCGTTTAACAGGCCTGTGGGAGGAGCGCCTGGCCTGACTTCACCATTCACGTTTACCGAGTTACTCCACTCTGTTGACACTTTGTTTGATAATATTGAGTTGCAGAGTTTAGTGTGTGTGTGTGTGTGTGTGTGGTGGAGAGGTGGGGTTGGTACCTGAGGAGGAAACACTGCGGGCGTCTCTCCTGCAGCATCATGTGGTAGGCTCTCTCTGCGGAGGAGAAGATGTGGGGGGGCAGAGAGGAGCACAGACGACCCGTGGAGCTCAGGTACAACTGGCTCACCTGAGAGAGAGAGAGAGAGAGAGAGGGAGGGAGAGAAAGAGAGAGTGGGGGAGGGAAAGAGACAGACAGAGCCCCTCACATTGGATTACAACCTTACATAACATGGACCTGAGGCGAGCAGGATGGAGTTTCAGCTATAGTGAAACTGCTCTGGGTATAGCTTTGCTTACCTGGGCGTGTGTGTGTGTGTGTGTGTGTGTGTGTGTGTGTGTGTGTGTGTGCGTGCATCCAGCTCACTAACGAGGTGTGGTTTACCACTCTCTATAACCACGTAATCCAACCCGGAGTGACTAAAGAAGCAATTAGGTGTTAATTGGAAACAAGCTTGTCAAACAAGCTCAGTCACACACACAATAAAAACACACACACACTCTTACACAGTGTTCAATGGATATTCATAGCATAAGCATAATTCCTGCCTGAGACACACCTTGGCTGTCCATGTCAAAATATAACCCTAACAAATCCAACTCAACATTCACCCAGTCTGGCCAGCCCGTTCACTGCACTGTTCAATCCCATGCCTTTTGGTGTCATTAAAAACAAAATGTCACAAGCATCCCTCTGCCTCAACCCTTGCAACCGGTCCAGCAGATGTGTGTGCCAGTGCTGGGTTTGTTGATATGGAGCAGGGAAAGCAGAGGAGGGGGGAGGGGGGAGAGGGTGGGCGTGGACCCCGAGACCAGAGGGGGGTGACAGCCAGCCAGCAGATCACACATGTTGTGACATATGTCCTTCTCACTCTGGCTCCTCCTGGCTTCACCCTCTCAGATGGGGAGTATGGATGCTTGGAGTGAATCCAGGCCACGGGCAGGGATGGGACAGCCCGAGGGGGTTTGGCTTCCCTCTGTCATGGCAGCAGGAGACGTCTCCTCCTAGCCACCCAGCCCCTGATTCCACACGGGCAGCTCTTCAGCTGGCATTAAGGCACTGGGCTGTGTGACAGACACACTGTCATCTCCTATTTCTTTACACAGTGCACACAGCGTGATTGAGCTCCTAGCCACTGAGCTATAATGGGGACTGAGGGACACATAAGAATTGTCTTGTTTCATTCCAAAGTGACATATCCACCATATGAAAAAAAGTGACACTCACTCTTATGACGGATAGCACAATATTTCAAATAAATGATCGTGGTTTTAGAAGCATAGTAGGTAAACTAAGCTCTCACTTTCCCAGATGGGCTCCTGTTGAGTGATGAAGTTCAAGTTTCTTTTCCCAAAATAGACATATAGTGTTTTTGAAGTCTTCCTATACAGCAGAATGGGAAACTCGATACCTTTGTTTGTATGTATGTGAGAG
Source organism: Hoplostethus atlanticus (assembly GCA_034670405.1). NCBI lineage: Eukaryota > Metazoa > Chordata > Actinopteri > Trachichthyiformes > Trachichthyidae > Hoplostethus > Hoplostethus atlanticus. The sequence continues at coordinate 4,635,407 of JAXDDX010000024.1, forward strand.
GGAGAGTGTTTGAATGTGTGTGTGTGTGTGTGTGTGTGTGTGTGTGTGTGTTCAGGGCTAGCTAAACTGGATCCCTCTCTTCCCTGGCTGATGCAGAGTCAGCCTTATGCCGTGTATCACTGACAGGAAGAGTCTGCATTATTTATCAACCACATCAAGGTCCATTTCATCCATTCATGCCGCGCTAATTACACTGTAATATGTACAGTAGGTAGCCTGTAAAACGCCAAGGCACACTTTAGAGGAGGTTTTATAGTATACACAGACTGGTGGCGATAGTGCATGCTTACCAAAGTGGAGTAGATAGGCAGCTCTTTGTTTGGATTGACAAGCAGAAGGATGTGTCCAATATAAGTCTACAAAAGAGAGAGAGAGAGAAAACACACCTGCATTATTGAACGCTGTGATTTCTTTCAATCTTAAAAGGAAGAAAATGAACCAAATACTGTAAAAAGGGTTTATCTTTTTGGGCACGAGGCTGCAGTGACATTGGCGAAGGAGGGAGGAGGAGGAGGAGGAGGAGGAGGGCTGGGTCATGATTAACTACTGAGTGCCTAGAGCTAACGCTAAGTGGAGCATCTCCAGAGAAGAAGAGCAAGGACAAACGGTGACCTGAGAGCAGCATCTTTCCCTCCACATCAACATTGACGACGTGGCGATATCTATGTTAATCCAATGGCGGAGAAAGGTCAGCAGAGGACTTCCCATGGACAACCTGACTAATAACCTTTTTCCAATAAAAGACAACAAGTCTTCCCTCCCCACACAGACCCCGAGGCCATTTAGATCACATCCACCAACCCCCCTGATTTCAGCCAAACTGCTAACCCTCTGCTTCTCACAAAGAGTCCCGGAGGCTGTTTGGAAGCCAACGGTTAACACCGGTTCCCCCGGGAGAGAGAGAGAGAGAGAGAGAGAGAGAGAGAGAGCGCTGGCATCGCTAACAATCGCTCGCATGCTGCTCTGTCCTCGGGGCCCGTGCTCAAGGTTAACGGATTGAACAACTTCCCATCGCTCGGAGACGCCGGACAGAATTCGGCTTGACGTTATTGGGCTATGTGTTTGTATCGGGGGCAAAACTGAAAACTGAGTCTAAGCCAGTAAGTCTGCCGTTTTATCTCCTGACAGGATTGCCAGTCGTCCAACCATCATCAACGCCTTCCGACTCTCATCCTCCCCCAACTCCTTGCTGCTCTCCTCTGGGGCTTGGCGGTGTAGCGGTCCCTCTCTCTCCTGGCAGAAGGCAGCAGACCAACTCATCAGAGCCCCGTCTCTGACCACCCTGCTGGGAACATATGGACCATTCACTGCCTTTGTCCTCCTCCCTACTACTGCCCCTCTCTTCCTTTTCCCTCACCTCTTTTACTACCTCCATAAGCTCAGGTACAGTAGGAGTACATGTAGAAACAGGTTCAGCAGGAACAGAATCTTGGTGCGATTTGAGATTTGGGAGGAATTGAAAATGAAAGTGATTTTATGTCCTTTTATTTGACCGATCAAGCCTCCTCTGCTCCCACTATCACCTGTCCTCTCCCATCTGGAGTCTACGTTCCTCGCCATCCAGCACCTCATCGTTCGGTTTCATTCTCATCTTTTTTTTTGTCATCCCACCGCTTCACCTCCCTTTCATGTCACCCCCTCGTCTCCCTGTCCCCTGCTGTGGCTAACCCCGTACTGCCCGTGGCCCATCTGGGTTTCAATAATGATAGACTATTAAGCCTCTCTGCAGAGAATACAACGAGCAGCTCTACATTGATCTGGTTCCAGTCTTTACAGAGCTCTCGGTCCCCGTGGAGAAGAATAACCAGGCTACAGATTTACAGGAGAAGGAGGAAATGAAAGGAGTTTAAAAACGGACAAAATCCAATCGTTGGGAGATCAAGCTACTCCACTCTTGAATACAGGTATAGATTTTTCTTCTGCCATGAATCAAAATGGTATTGATTTAGCAACTTGTGCATGTGTGTTTGTATGTATGTGTGTGTGTGTGTGTGTGTGTGTGTGTGTGCTCCCCGACCTGGCCCTACAGTCTCCTGGGCTCGTCCTGCGGGTCCCGGCCCAGAACAAAGCACCAAGTGGAGGGGAAATGACCTGAGAATGAGGTACCGGTACCTACAGTGGTCAGCGGGCCAGAACAGAGAGGGGAGGGGGGACTAACCACGGAGTACGCTCACATGCACACCGATACCAACGTGTACATGGTTTGAAGCAACGTGATCTCTCTAACCTGGCAAGGAAAAGCCACCAACCATTTGGCTGCAACAGTAACAGAAGTCACACATCTTCTGATTCATCTTCATGATTGTCTACAGAGGACGAGGTAGTCGATGTGTGTGTGTGTGTGTGTGATGAGTGTGTGCGTGAGAGTATATGAGTCTCAAGGGTTTACAGTAGGTGTGATGTGATTCCTTCATCACACCCCCAATTCTCAGACCATAAACAACAACTAGAGAGAGAGAACGTGTGTGTGTGTGTGTGTGTGTTTGTGTTTCTCTGTCTTCTAATGCATGTGGAGTGTGGAGTGGGATTCTTTGTGTTTGCATGCTGAAGCGGTGCGGGGGGATAAGGGGGGTAGAGTCCTACGTAGATTTGGTCATTGCCGAAGCGTTTCTGCATCTCGTAGAGCAGGCTGCTGTCAGTCAGCTCGCTGAGGGACGCCAGGTCGTCGTTGGGCGCCGGGGGCATCAGCTTCACCTGGGAAAGAGAGAGTACTGAACACTCAACTGTGGCCCAGGGAGTGTTTTATATAATACCAGTGGATGCTTATGCTATCAGAGAGTTACCATTAGTACAATTTAGAGCTACAGTTTAGATCAGTGGTCTCAAGTACGCAGGTTTTCATTCCACACTTTCGACCAGAGAGGCGGGAACTAACCCATGGTTGGAGTGAAAACCTGCGTATGATTGGACACCACTGATCTAGTGCATTTTGCTGCCTCCCAAGTACATACTTGATCGTTCCCCTCATTGCATTACAAATAGCAAATGGACACTCGCGAATCTGTTTTCAGAAAGCGTGTTCTCTGTGATGTGGTGCGTGATGTACTGCAGGCGGAGGAGTTATAACTACCTGTTCCAGTTTGCCGGCCCCAGAGCTGAAGGGGCCGTCCAGACCGTTGTCCTGGGAGGGCTGTCGGCTCAGTGCCCTGCCCGCCTCCCTGAACATGGCGCACTTCTCCAGCAGACTGTCCCGCTTAGAGATGGGCAGCCCCAGGGGGTTCCTGGAAAGAGAGAGGGAGGGGAGTGAAGGGAATAGATTTGGGAGGGATGGAAGGTGAAAAGTAAAATGATTGAAGAGTAACCGCGCCACTAACGAATATGCCGAAGAAACTGTAAACTCACAAGTTCTTGACAGGGGTGTTGAGGTCGTGCGACCCCCCATCGTAGCGTTGGTCAGTGGAGGGCAGAGGAGCCGACGGGTCCTTCAGCCTCTGGAGCCAGCCTTCCTCCGCCTTCAGCAGCATGTCCACTATGGGCTCTGACGCAGCGATGTCTGGTGACGTGACACAACAACATGGATCAGGCCGAGGAAATTCACAGAGCCAAATGCAATCTGTAGTTATTATATAAGAAGTTTTAGTGTCACATGATGGTTTCACAGGCTTTTTTAATTGAAAGATATTGAAGATTGGTACAAAACATTGGTAAATAAAAAACACATTTAGGGGGGTTTGGGAGCGTTAATGCTCTTAAATATGATTTTGCACTGTGACGTCTCCTTTATCTGTTTGTGGTGTAAAGGTATTAATTAAAAGACAGCGAATGGATGATACTGTTGTTAGCTACAGAGCATAATACTCTGCAAGTACATCTCTCTGTTCTCTCTCGTATCGCCCCTCAAAATCTGTATGGACGAGCCCGCGATGAGGCAGAATGTGAACCCCGCTGTGGATCGATTTAACTGTGCTTAAGAGACAGGGGGAGTTAAGATCCCCTCTGTCTGTAATGAGGTCTAACAGGGCACAGGGGAGGGGAATGGCTTCATCCTGTCTTTTATTTCTGACTGACAACCCCCTAGACTCCCATCTCTCCCTCCTCATGCGCCCGCTGAAGGGGGGTTCTAAGTGAAAAAGAGGGGGGATTGTCTCCGTCTCTAGGTGGTGTCATCCCCGGGGGTAAGCCTACATGCTAGAATGGGCTATTGATTAAGGTCAGAGTGAAGTAGTCCGGGGTGTGATCAAGCGATGGGGGCGAACGGTTGGCAGCCACTTTTCCACAATGGAGAGGTTGGAAGACAAAGCCCTTCTCTGCAACACCTTTCATCAGGAGTAGTCCACATTACGTTGGTTTCAGGCTTTACAATGGTTTGGCTCTTGAATTCTTAAGCTAATCTTTCAAAGCCAACAAGGAGTCCATCCATCTCATGGTGACCCATAATTACAACAATAACCCCCAATGTGTTTTACCTCATAGCAGCAGCAATACTTTTCTAAGAGTAGGCATCATTTTTTAATATGGTGGATATATCGTTTTGGAATGATTTGCCTCTTTCCTGAACTGGTGCATGCCAGTCAATACCCCCCACCCCCCCTTACTGAATCAGGGGTGCATTGTGTTGACTCAGACATGCACTGATCCTCTTGTATGCTTCCTGAACTGAAGAAACAATAATGCTCTTGGGCTAATGATATTCTACCTTCAAGCCCATTAGGAAATGAATCCCATCAGCCCCTAATGATTATCGTTAACACCTCAAATTTAATCTGTGCACATGTGTGTGTGTTATCTTTCATTAATGGATGAGTTTTCTCTCAGGAGGCTGCACGCTCACAAACACACACAGATGTGTATCTGGTTCATTCGAGCGAATGAGCTTTATTCACTGTGTTATTTCTGTGTGTTATTTCTGTGTGTGTGTGTGTGTGTGTCCATGTTTCACATATTATACCAGCGATTATTGATGCAGTTGAAATAGCTCAGCTGAACAAGTCAAAATCCATTTCTCTGCTTCATTACCACATGCTTAGTGTGTGTGTGTGTGTGTGTGTGTGCGTGCGTGCCTACATGTATTACCTGAGGGCTTGTCTTGGTTGCAGTTCAAGAGCGTAGGGTTCGCTCGGTGCCTCAGGAGCTGGCTTACGATGCTCGTCTGTAGGAAGAGATGGGAGAAACACCCACAAATTTTCATTAGATCCTAAAAAACCACCCAACATATCTAGGTCACCCTAAAGCAGTGCTAGCCGCATCTTATAAACCACTCTCAAGATTCTCAAACCATCAATACAAAGAAAAAGCTTTTTTTTCTTTTCTTTTTGTGGTGGGGGAAGAAAGCCTCACGGCAGATTGGAAATGCTTTTTGAAAATCCCGGATATGGTTAGTCTCAGATTTACTGCTAGAATGCAGATGTGCATGAGATGTACAGTGACGCCAGACTTCCAGCTCAAAGCGGCCGATAGCTCATACGGTGTACGTGACAGACGACAGGTCTTACGGGGGCTGTTATCCCTGACAGAGTGGGTCCTTTAATAACCAGCTAGCTGTCCTCTGTCACGTCACAGTGGAAGACCCCGTAGACTTCCATCCTCATTACTGCACACGGTGTCATGTGACGGCTGTCACCTACGTATACCACAAATGATTTCAGCCTCGGTTTTTCCCCATCAATCTGCCCTCCCACAGGCTCCCCTTCTCTGACTTCTGACTCGTTCTCCTTTCCTTCTCATTACGCCTTCATCTTCTTCTCTCACCTCTCTCTTTGTGTCCCTAAGGGAGTGATATCTGGGTTGTGTCTGATGCGAGAAGTCATCGGCGAAGACTGATGTGTGTGTGTGTGTGTGTGTGATGTGTTGAAGCATCTGAAGTATGTGCATTTGAAGTGTGACTCAATTTGTCGCTAAAGCACAAGGATCTTCCAAGCTGCTCGGTGAGGTAGGAAGCATCAGATGCACAAGGAGCTACCAAACCGGAAAAAAACATACCAGGAAATTTGAGCTTTAGGGCTTTATGTTGGTAAACACTGTAATTTGACAGCAAACAGTCGTAACTGGTGTCCAGTCCACTCATCAGTGGGAGTGACGACGCTGGATATCAAGTAACCCACAACTGATTGATTCAAACAGTGAATCAGAGCGAAGTCTCTCCCCTCGTTACTGATCCTCAACAGAGCTGCATCAACGTGGCTCCCCAGACTCCAGGGTAAATAACCAGCAAACTTTATTGTGAGAGTCTCAGATCAAAGAGATGAACTCCGGAAGAATGTTAGCACAGCTTCTTTTGTAGAAGAGGAATAAGGGCATCCTCTACAGCACTGAAGAGAGTGACTCAGCACATTCGGCTAGCAGGCTCTGACCCACGCCAACAGCTGTTAGGCTATGAGTCTCAAGCATGTCCCCCGGGCACACACCCAGTTAGCTGCACTCACACCCGTAAAAATACTGACAACCCGTCACTAGCGCTGCAAGCTACGAACACCGATGAGTCAAAGTTCACATGAGGACCAGGGAAAGGTTAGGGTTAGGGTTAATAATAGCTAGTGGACCTCTGAATTATGCTGGAGATGAACATTAAAGGGTTTTTGGTTTGGAAAATCTACATTTTACATGAGTTGCTATATTGCCATAGTAACATACTTTCACATGTATATTTAATTTATATTATTTTTTGTTAGAAAAGCCTAGAAAAGCTATGCAAAATCCATTTTCAGTAGCATGATGAATAGTTTAGAAATACGGTCCCTAGAGAGCAAAATCTGTAAAAGCACAAGCTTAGACCAAAGGAGCTAGGGGGCGGAGTCTAACCCGCCAGAGGGTTGAGAAGAGGAAGCTTAATTAGCTACAGTAATAGGGTCACGCATGCTCTTAAAGGGTCAGTCTGCCACGTACGCCTGCGAAACACTAGCCTCGCTCTAAAGGGGTCTTTGGGTTTCACTGTCACCCAGCCAGTGTTTCCAGGCAACAGTGGGCTTCTGCCTCATGACAGCGAAACCTCTCATTATTGGGGCCAGTAATTAACACGGCTGGATGCAAATACCCGCCTTAAGCCCATAATGTCATGTGTCCCTGACATGTCGGGCCGGCTGTGAGGGAGTGGCGAGAGGAGGCGGGTGGTGAGACAGCTTCTAGTTGGTATGCAGGGAGCCAAGCACTGGCACCTCTGAAGTAAGCAGGGAGTAAAGTGTTGAGGGCTGAGGTGATTTAGCACTGCAGAGGAAACCTAATCGATTCTCCACTCCTCTACTGCCACTCTTAAGTCAGGTGCACTTACGCACACCACACACACACACACACACACACACACACACACATGCACACACACGCACACGTCTAAATGTAAAAGTCTTCTGGAGAGGAATCTTTTAAATGTAATGCCAGCCTATTTGTTCTTTGTCTCTCTTTCTTTGTGTGTGTGTGTGTGCAAGAGTGTGTGTGCATGCAAATAAAGATTGGGTGAAGGAATCAAGGAAGGAAGGAATCAAGGGAAGAAAAAAAAAAAACAGCATACTTGGGAGGAATGAAACAGAGAGAGAGGTTGAGAGGTAACGGGGAGGAAGAAAGAATTTTTAAAACACACTCTAGTGAAGAAAAAAAAAAAACCCACAGCCTCGGGGAGGATGAACACAAGAACGCTGAATACGTTCCCTTTGTCAGCAGCCGAGCACACAGCTCCAGAAATGTAATTAAATATCTGGTTGGGTCAGCAAGATTTTAACGTGATCACTTCCTCTCCTTCATAGCCGGAACCCTCCCATCCCACCAGGCCCTATCGCTCCCCCACCAAACCTCGCCCCAACTGGAAATCAATCTCCTTTCCCTCTAGGAGAGACCATTAAACTGCTAATCTGAAATGCATATATAGTGCTGCTCCGTGCCAGCACTTTGATTGTGGCTGATCGATAGGCCCAAAAAGGCCAGTTTATCAGAGTGGGTGGAGTGGGTGGCTGAAGGCCAGTCCCTCGGCGTATCAATCATCAATCAATAGTTTCCTCATTATTTCATCAACTTTCATTAATGATTGCAATCACATTGGATCAATGCAGCTGGATGTGTTGGGATGAGTGGGCTACTTAATTGATGTCAACATTGTGAGAGTTACCTGTCCGTATTTGGCAGCCAGGTGGAGAGGGGTCCAGAAGCTGTTGTCAGAGGGCTGGGGGTCCGCCCCGCTCTCCAGCAACACACACACCACCTCTCTGTAGCCGCTGGCACACGCTATGTGGAGCTAGAGAGAGAGAGAGAGAGAGAGAGAGAGAGAGAGAGATGACAAAAAAGATAAAGGTTATTAGGTGGAGTCCATGGAGAGAGAGAGAGAGAGAGAGAGAGAGACTGGGATACAGGGTGAGAGAAACAGAGTCAACACACACACACACACACACACACACACTGACTTACCAGAGTGACCCCATCATCATTGGGCTGGTTGAGGCTTCCCCCGGCGGCTACCAGCTGCCTAACATCAGACAGCATGGTGCTCGGCCTCTGGGTCCTCATGGTGTGCATGGACAACACATCCACACCTAGAAAACACACAGGCACACTGTGAGTACAGCAGCTGACAAGCTCTCATACTGGGTCTGAAACCTTGCACCTCCAATTCACCTGTTGAATGAAGACAAACTGGTTGATGTGCATGAGAAACGGGATGTGTGCAGGACGGTGAGTATGCGTGCAGCCCTCTAGCACGCCAAGTCACTCAATATATATATAAAGTGCCCCTGTCTGACCTGAATGATCCAGGGCTTCCCTACATCGTCTCCTGGGCTGACACAGACAGAGAGAGGTCTAGGAGGGCAGTCTATCCCACACTGTGAAGATCAATGCTCTGCTCCGTACTCACATACACACACAGTGGACATGAGTTCTGGTTTGCTGTAACGATGGGGATTGATTATAGATCAATATATGCTTCACCGATTAGCCGCAGGTCAGTAACTAATAGGACTTTTCCCAAATAGATTGGTTGGACCAACCAATCAATGAGTTTGTCTTAGCAAACAAATAAGAGCCTCGGGGTTGGTAGCTGTGTCAGACATGCCCACAGGTGCATTACCTTGGCTTCTTGCTGCCTGTGGTGCTGAAACCAGTAAGAAGTCTGTATTATATTAAAACAAAAACGTTTGACTTAGCTAGCTAGAGGAGTTAGCCTCTCTATTTTGTGTGGCACAATACCACAAGAAGGGAAAGGAAAATATAATGTCTACAGTAGTCTCTCTCTCTCTCTCTCTCTCTCTCTCTCTCTACAGGAAGAGAGCAACGAAGAGACACATGGACAGTCTGTCCTTTCCCCTCAACTATACAGACTGGATGGGGATAGAGAGCATGTAGCCATGTTGCTATGGCAACAGAGACCCAGTGAGACTGTGTGAGTAAGAGCGTGTTCCATGGTGGCACAGCTAAGTGTGATGGGACATCAGGGGAGCTGGAGGAAGGCAGCATGAGAGAGAGAGAGAGATCACCAGGGGGGCTGGCAGACGGAAGAAAAGTCTCACAAATTCAATGGCTGTTAGTTAGGTCAGAGGGAGGGAGAGAGTGAGTGAGTGAGTGAGTGAGTGAGTGAGTGAGTGAGTGAGTGTTGGGGTGGTCTGAGCTGTGATGAGCTAGCTGTCTGCAGTCAGATGCTCGCATCTGTCATGTGATCCCGTGTAGGCTCATGTGTGGCCAATGACAGATGGATGAAGGAAGGCACTCCATCATTGTCTCCATCGAGCTCCATCAGCACCATTTCCCTTCCCCTTTCTCTCGTTGTCTCTCTGCATCTCTCTCAGACTCTTGCTCTCTCTGTCACTCTCTTTCTGCATCTCTCTCAGACTCTTGCTCTCTCTGTCACTCTCTTTTTGCTTCTGTCTTTTCTCTCTCTCTCTCTCTCTCTCTCTCTCTCTCTCTCTCTCTCTCTCTCTCTCTCTCTCTCTCTCTCTCTCTCTCTCTCTCTCTCTCTCTCTCTCTCTCTCTCTCTCTCTCTCTCTCTCTCTCTCTCTCTCTCTCTCTCTCTCTCTCTCTCTCTCTCTCTCTCTCTCTCTCTACTCTCCTGTCCTCGTTATTGTCCACTTTCATTCTCTGTTTGTGTGATGACCTTTTCCTGTCTCTGTAGGAGCCCCAATCCAATGCACCGTCATTCAGCCTCTGGGTGTACTTCACCTTCATGGACACACACACACACACACACACATACACTCTCTCACACGAGTACGAGTGATGATCACAGTTGTTTTAGATATGAAAATTGAGTCAGGGTGTTTAGGTAACAGAAACGACCGATGGTAATCTGGTAATCTTTAAACAGGGAGTATGAAATATAAACAGCCACATCACATCAGAGTGTGAGACCACCTGCTCATTGATAGAGTGGGATTAGCAGGTTAACGGTGGGATGGATGGATGGATGGATGGATGGATGGAGAGTTGGTGGACCTCCCCACACAATGTAGTGATATATTATCCCTGGCCGATGCTACTCATGTGATATGGAGATGGAGGGAGACAGACAGGGAGGTTGGCAGGATGCCCCCCCGCCACAGCTGATGTAGAGTTGATAGAGAGGCTAAGTGACTTTGGCTGTGTGAAAGCTGAGTAGCTTATTAGAGAATTATGAACTGCTGTTATGACTGCACTAGTCCAAGAACATGGAGGGGATCAGGCTGAGCTGGAACACACTGAAGTAGGTTGGACTGGACTGGACTGGACTGGACTGGACTGGACTGGACTGGAATGGACTGGACTGGAATGACTGAAATGGCCCGTACTAGAATGAGCAAAGTCGCCATGGGCTGGCCTGCACAGGAGGACTTCTTCAATAAGACAATTTCCCTCCTCAAGGATAAGTTAACCATCCATGGCACCATTTCCTATAATTATGCCCCCCCTCCCCATCAGTTTTCACCTCATGTTGTAACTGCATGCAGGTCATGAGTTATTACCTTACACTGTCATATTTTTACATTAAGCCAATATCTCCTAAATGGGGAAATGGAAAATGTATTTTCACTCATTTAGCTTCATTTCTTCCTCCCCCTAGAAGGGCTATGATAACATGCACAGGAGCAGCAGATTCCACTGCAGCGGACTGTTAACTGAGTTTATGGAGCGTGGAATGTCAAATGTCAAACTCTTTCCCTCTCTCTCCCTCTCTCCCACTCCCTCCCTCCACTCCCTCTGCCAAACAAGATCCCTTTCAGCTCTCTCGGGAGCCTCTCAAACGACAAACTACGTCCCAGCCTAACCTGAGACAGTATGACACATCCCACCCTAACACCGCCCAACCCAAAACGGGGACGACGCAAACACAGGTGAAAGGCGTGCGCCGACACTCACCGTTTTCCTCCAGGTGCTTTCGGAGGATGTAGCTGGTCTCGGTCCCCTCGGAGGCGTAGTCCAGAGGAACGTTTCCGTTGACGTCCTGCAGCAGAACGTTAACCCCGGCCTTTCCAGACGCGCGGCGGAGAAAGCAGAGGAGACACAAACACAATGAGTTCCAAAGCAACGGGCCCATTCATCAGACTGGGAATCGATGATGAAGTGGGCTCAATTATCAGGGCCTCCCCAGCAGCGTGTACACCTGAGCAGAGCCGTGGAGATATTTACAGACAATGGAGTCAATTAAAGAACTCGTTGAATAGCGACCTGTGGGGGCGGTGTAGGACGAGGGTGTTGGGTAATGTGACCCGGGGAGCATGTGTGTGACAAGATTAATGTGTGTTTGCTCACCAAGGACCCTGCCACGGGAGTCTTCTCTTACGGCGTGAGATAACGCGGGGAGACCTTCCCCCAGGCTCTTTTAATGGCTGTTACTGATGACAGGCACAGTAGCTGGGCACAATGCGGGTATGATTGATTGCTTCCCCCCCCTTGGCAGGAACTCTGAAGCCTGCAGTGCTTCGCCAGCAGAGCAGAAAGGTATACAAGCTCGGAGAAATACACCCCATTTACCTAAAGGGGTACTCTTCCTCTCCTCTGTCCCTTTTATTTCATCAGCCCCTCTTTAGGTCGGTGCTAAAAAAGTAACACGCAGCCTTTCAAGCGGGGATTGTCAGCATCCAGCTATAAATCGCCGCCTATTGTTTGGACTGAGCCATAAAAGACAAGCCGGTGTAACGGCCGTGGCTGGACCACGTCTGATAACGGGGACAGGGGACTTGAAGTGAGGATCCTTATTGAATATTTACAGCTAATAGAAGTCTAACGACCCAGTTGTGGGGCGGCAAGGAGATTTATGGCCTAGTCCTCAGGCAGACAGATAGAGGGATGGAGGCGAGGGATGGAGGGGGGATTGGAGGAAGAAGGCTGACAAGTGGAAGAGGGAGCCAGTTGACATAGCAGTGTGAAAACCCATGAACCGTGGTGCACTGAAAACTAATCAGCAACAGCACAAGGATGCTGAGCCTGAAACATTACAATTTCTAAAGAAAAACCTAAAAAAAACAACCCTTGGACTTCATTGTCTTCACTGCTTTATAAATAAGAACCTCTTTTTTTCCCCCCCAATTCAGCAAAATGTTGAAAATCTTTCATCCATCAATGGAGAGCAATTAAAGTGCGACAAAGACAGAACAATGCCGTCGTTCTGGTGAGGTTTGCAGTTTTGGGTCGGACGTAGTCGTGTGGGGTTTAGTGTGCACCCATCTGTGTTGTCTGGTGGGAGCTGCTGCCACTCACTTAGGGTGGTTAGGGGCTAATAAGGAGGGGAGTAATGAACATTAACCATGAGCTGCTGTTTCGTGACTAAAACAAAAAAACCTTATCGCAACGAGAAGCAGAGACTTGAAGACCAAGAGATACAGAAAGAGACAATGGGGCGACTCACGGACGCCCCCTCCCCCCCTCCTCCCTCCCCTCCCCCCTCCCCATGGTCCCCTCCTATGTACCGTAGACCTGAGCTTGGCCCCCAGACGGTAATCAACTTCCCCGTAAACCTGATAGCCACTCTCAGTGTGTTTCTGCTAATATGTGTGTGTGTGTGTGTGTGTGTGTGTGTGTGTGTGTGTGGCAAGGGGGTGTGCTGTCCCTGACAAGTCGCTTGGAGGTCCAGTAAAAGTCAATAGCGGTCTGGCTGGATGAAGCTATCAGCTGACAGACAGATATATCTCACTGTGTCTCTCAGGACGCCACTCTCACCACCGGCCAGCCCACTGGCTGTCAAGTGTCAACACCGTGGTAATGCAATGAAATGAAGTGTCACACACACACACACACACACACACACACACAGGTCCTTAGCATTTAACTAGAGAATTAAATTTGACTTGTGCAGAATGAAGTGAGATAGATAAGTATGTTATTGACCCCAGAGTGAAATCCAATCAGAAACGAACGTGAGACACAACAACAACACAACGTAAAAACGCTTTACTTGATTTCAGTCTTATACAATTTGACGTGTAATAACTCGCCGACACATAAAGCCTTTAGAAGTTGCGTGATGTATCGTTGCTGTTACGGCACAGAGCTCAAAGACCGAGAGACATACATTATGGCACAGGAAGCATGATGGGTAAAGCGTGGGCCATCGATCCAGAAACATTAATCACGTCTCTGACATGATAAACGCTGACAGATATAAACGAGCCGGCGCCGGTCAGGCGGCCACGCACGCTGCGAGAGGGGTTAACAAGCTGACCCCTGACCGCGACACGCTCACCACCGCCGCAATGTGATGAATCCGCCTCGGTCGTCCTGGCGACAGCGATCTGATAATACCGCCTCGCCCTGCGGTTCATAATAAGGTGGAATCAATACCACAACAGCCAACGGGAGGCTTGTCCCTGGGGGCGGTCAGCAGAGCTCTGGAGGGCAGAGCTGTCACAACACAGCGGGCATCTTCCCAAAGCTAGACGAATGACTATCGTACTCTCGCGTCCACAGATAGTCGAGTGTTTAAGTCCCCCCCGCCTCTGCGACCACATCTGGAAGTTCATCACCCCAAAAGCTTTCTCTGCTGTGGCTCCTACTTTGTCTCCTTTGCTACTTTCACACTGTCTGAATAAAAAAAGAAAGAAATACTTATTTTTGGTCAGGATTCAGTATATAACTATAGCATACAATAACATTCTGCACAACAGCATATTACACAATATGTGAAGTAACAATGGGTCTACCCTCACATAAAATATATAGTCATATCGAGAACAACACTCTTTTCTTTTCCAGCCTTTTTGTGCATTTCCCAACTTTTGCATGACCTGGAAATGATCAAACTCATTTTCCATATATTATCCGACAGGTCTGGACATGTGCAGGAACCATATTTACAGCGGACTACACTCCACAGGGGTGTGCAACACTTGAACCACTGCCCCGTATAGAGGAGGGAGGGTTCTGCTATCAGTAGCTAGACCAAAAAAAAGAGATTCGACTAGTGTGAAGTGGAATTGAGTGCAGCCCGGGGCCCGCGGTTAATCATTTGACTTCAAAGGACTTGGAGTTCGGAAGCTTCGAGTTCATCATCTACTAGTGCCGAATGTGGGTCAATGCACAACTGTAAAATCCCACTGGGTTTTGAACCGCGAGACGGGAACGTTTTGGAACAGAGCTCGTCTCCCGAGGATCACCTTATCGTGATCCAACATCTTCCACAACAAGAGTTTACAGAACGAGGGTCGATATCCCGTGGAGAACTGCAATACGACAGAGCATCAAACACTAAAACCACAAAACAAGAGTGGCAAAATAGCACACGCAAAACTTGAGGACTTCATCCAAGGTGTTTTAAATAGTTCAGTCGAAGTGCACCGGTAGTGGGAACACAATTTGAGACAACCAGACTAATCTTGAACAGTGTGTCAGGAAAAACGGAAAACAAAATGGAAGCTCTCTCTGGGAGACTCTGGAACAGATTTCGGACAAATCTGCAATTAATTCCAATCACTTACCACATCTTTGCCTGGCTTTCACAAGAAAGGCTAATAAGAAAACATAATTGGTCCGCTTAGAAGAAATCGGACGTAATAACTGTCTAGCAGACTGTGGCTTTGAATAGAAAGACAGCTAAAATGTCACACATGGAGATTATGGTTAACATGGTGAAGCTGCCAGGACCATTTAAAACTAAATGCTTTTTGTCATCTTATGTTGAAACCAATATGAAAAGGTTTAATCTCTGAGGAATTTCTGTTCCATTTTGTTATTCCACTCACAAATCATTTCCACTAACACTTCATGTTTTTTTTTTCTGGTATCATCCATGAAAAGAGTACAAGCCCTGTCATGTTTTGACTTTCTAAATGAGAGTCCACTGTGTCTCTGACCAGAGTCCACCACCGCTTACACCCAGTTAATCCTGCACAGGGGCGCGATGAGGAACATTAACCAGAACTGGAGCTGGTGAAAAGCTTTTTGGAAAGGGGTTTGGAAATGGGGTTGGGGAACGGGAGTGTTCAGAGACAGCTTACACCCACACTCCCACAGTTTGCAGGCAGGAGATAAGAGAATTAGCATTACTGCTAGCCTGGACACAGAGCGACAATGCAACCCGGCCCCTCGTCAACCCCCTACTTCCCCCCAGAAGACAACCTTGGTAACATTTCTGTCAGCAAAAAAAAAAACACTCCACTTCTCTGTATTAGGGGCTGGGGACGGCAAATCAAGGACAGAGACGTAGAGGACAGGGGGTGAAGAGAGAAAGAAATGGGGGTGTGTGTGGAGGGACAATAGATTAGTGCCTATTAGCAGCAATATTCCTTCCTGTGCCAATCAAAGATAAGACTGCCAGTCACGCTCCTCTGGCGAGACGCCCTGTTCAAAATGTAGACCCAGCACACTCGGAGGTAAATCTCCCACTTACAGGGCCCGATAAGGCAGCCGCTCCAGAGCAGAGTGACTGGGCACTGGCAGGCTCTGTAGTGGAGGAGATGGGTGTCAACGCGAATGAATGGAAGAAAGGGGATATTTGCGTCTCTATCGGAAATATGACTTCACTGAAGCTATTTTTACCCCGGGCAGGCAGGCGGTGCCTTGAGCTCCCCTTTCAGAAACCCATCCTCCCCGCTGATTATGCCAGGAAGCAGCTCAAGCATGTATATCTACTGCCCCCCCCCCCCCCCCCTAAAGAAACAAATACGCTCCATGCAAACATGCCCCACTTTGGGAAAACATGTTATTTTAACTCTTCCCTGGCTTACTTGGCTGGTCTCCTCACAAGCCGAAATACCGTCACACTCGCACATGCAGTCATATTGATAAGCGCTTAGTATCAAAGGACGTTCAAGCTGTCTTCTGTTGCATTTTACTCCATCTTGCTAGAGTACGCTGGAAAAATGTTTGAACTTTTCACACTGTTGAATCGCGCCGCTCACGCTCTCCTCTTTCTTCCCCCCTTCCTTCTTCCAACAGGGCTGAGGTCTGGTGAGTCAATGTGACCTCATTAGCTAGGAACTGGGTCTGTCTTGGTGGTGAATGGGAGACATTTAGTTACTGCCTCACAGGAAGTAGTATTAAATCTCTCTCGCTAGCCTATACCATGCAAGCAGTACTGTATAAATTGTGTTTGGCATATCTATATCACACACTGCTGTACCGACTAGGCAGCCTGCAGTCCACTTACACTCACATACAACCAACACACGGTCACACAAAATGAAAAACACACATGCACACTCCTTTCCCTGGCAGCTCTTCAAACACATCTCCATTTTCTCTCGGGGTACGTCTAATGCCCGCCCTGCAGACAGGCAGCCAGCAATCACTCAGGACCCAATCAGTGGAACCAAACCCAGTCAGGACTCTCCCGAGCTCCAGACTCAGAGTCAAAACCCTCCCTGGTGTCTAATCAACCAGAACCAGAGCAGACCTCCAGCCAGTCCAACCCACAGCCCAAGTGAGCGACTGCGCTGGATGTGCGTTGCCCCTCCCCCTGCAGCTGGCCCCCGCTCTCTCACTCTGGACCTAATCAGTACAACCACAGGGCCCCGCTCGGGCGCTGCACACCAGGCCTGAGGAGAGCTGCGAGCGCTCTCTCCACAGACCGGAGCTCTCTTTGAAATCGTGCTCATGCTGAATTTCTGGATATTCTCATTTTTTGCAATGATTCAACTAGGTCTGTGAGAGAACGTAGACTTGTGTGGATGTGGATGAATACGAGTACATCAGGACCTTGGTGATCCAAAACCCTCGTGAATGGAAGACTTTCCACTTGGTTGAAAATTTTGGATTGGCTAAAATGCAAAAAAAAACTGCACTAATCTAATTTGTAGATGCTTGGACTTCCAGGGATCAACAGGAAGATTCGAACACTTTATATGTGTTTCTGTGCTGTGTGTGTGTGTGTGTGTGCGTTTCTCACCAGCAGCAGCAGAAGCACCACATCCGCGTGGTCACACACACACGCTACGTGCAGCGCTGTCCACAGGTCCTCATCCTGCAGGTTGACGTTCAGGCCTCGCTCAATCAGAAGCTCCGCCGCAAACACGTTGTCATGGCGAGCACACTGTGGGATGTGGGACGCTGTAGTTTATGACTTGGAAGTCATTTTTTGCTACACAGCTTGCTGATCGTTTTTTTATACAATTTGATTTTTCCCCAGGCTTGGCTAACCGCTAACTGTAGATCTGTGGTTCAGTGAGCATGGCATAATTGAATGTACGGGAGATGTACTGTAGCTCCTGGAAATTCAATTATTACATTGCCATGGGGTAATATGTGCAGGAATGTACAGGAATTATCAACATAATGGTGACGATACATGCACATAGGTGGAGATTGGTTACCAGTGGTCGGTAGGGACACGTGACAACTGACCACTTCCACTGCACAGACACACTTTCTTTGTTTTGTTGGGAAGAGGAGGTGATAATGTAACAATCTCTCCTTCTGTCATCACTCCTCCAGCACTTGGTATTTCATTGATTGTGTGAGGTGTGTGTGCAATGTGTGTGTGTGTGTGTGTGTGTGTGTGTGTGTGCCTTACCAGGTGTAGCAAGGATCCTCCAGAGGAAATGGGAGTGTTGGGGTCTGCTCCCTCCTTCAGGAGACGCAACACTGCAACACAACACACACAGGCCACAAGCCTGTAAATTACCCACATCCATATGTTGACACCTGCTGTTTGAGAAGACAGAAAGGGTGCTGAGGGCATGTACAGAGGACACACACACACACACACACACACACAGCCTTTGATCTCTGCCACTCAGCATTAAACCCACTATGTGTGGTGTGCCCTTTGAGTGCCCTTGAGGAGCCAGTGTGTGTGTGTGTGTGTGCACGTGTGTGTGCACGTGTGCGGTAGCTCCTTGTTCCAGCAGCAGGTCTGAAAGCCTGTGGGTTACACACACTGCACTCACTTCACATCACATCAGCCACAGTCAGCCGCACAACCCACTCACACACTGACATAGATCTGCTGAAGGAAACATGAACCATTAACGGCCAGACGTTTGTAGGCTCCACGACGTCACTGTCACATACAAGTATTTTGTTATACCAATATCATGGTTAATTTACAATCTGTATCGAACTGAAAAGGAACAAAAATGAAGAATGGGAAAGAGAGAGAGTGTGTGACAGTGTGAGAGCGATAGAGAGATAAACAGAGCGACAGACGAGGTGCAGGAGTGGTTTGGATATACATGTGATCTCACTGACACTGACAGCGCTAGGCGGAGAGCGAGTAAACCCTGGGAGACCTTATGCCAGCAAAACAGACATGACTGTCACGCAATCCCAAGACACACACACACACACACACACACAAAAAACACACACACTGGAGTCATTGAGCAAGAGGATAGTAACCATGGTAATTACTGTGGCGATCTATCTCATGAACCCTGTTGATGACCCCCATGAGGTCATTTGACTTAAGTGGTCATTATTTAGACAGACGTGTTTAATGACCCCACCCAGCACGCACACACACACAAACACACACACACACACACACACACACGGCTGCTGGAATGGGCAGATGTATCATTATGAAGCAAGACAGGGTGTGTTTTATAACAGCAGATGCAGGTCAGGGCATGCTTCAATAGTCCTGTGCTTGTCTGTTCATACTACCACTAACAATAACAACAAATATACTGGAATCAGCACTTTTCTTAACCACGTTACGCCGTGTTGTACTATACTAGCCAGCGGCATTCTCAGCACCGTTAGCAGTAGCTCTCTAATGCTGCTGGTTTTCCATCATTAAACAAGCCACAGTTACACTGATTCATTCATTTCCCTACAGGTCAAACATCAAGCGCTCTGCTACCTGATCCCAGAACGCTTTAATCATTCATGGGCACATAAGCATACATGTGTGTACATACATATAGGTATGTGCTCACCATGCCCAACCCACACAAATGCAGACCACAGAGACATACGTGAACACATTCCCACTCTCAAAATGGTCCTCATTACTTAATGGCCTTTAAATGGTTGAGGAGAACCTCGGAGCCAATCAACACAATTATCTCTCTACTCCTCAACATAGCAGCTCAGGACTGCAAACCAGCAATTAGGGCTCCTCCAGAGCTAAACACGTTACCAGGCAATAGATAATGCACTCATTTCCCTGTCTATCAAACACTATATCATTGCTGCTCAATTAGTGGATGTGAATCAGTGATTTTTAGGGAGGAAAACATCATCAGCATGAGTTATGATCTGCCTCTGAAGGAAGCTACAGTGAACAGTGAACTATATCACAGTACTCAAATCGTTCCAGGCAGTAGTCAGAACCGCGCCTGGTCTGTACAGCCTCCCATCTGTTAGCATCCATTACTGTTAGCCTGCTTGTGTTTTATGTGACATGCTTAAAGTGAGGTCAAAGGGCAAGAGCTATATATTGACCCTCGGGGCAATAAAAAATAAAGATGCCTGGTAATGTGGCCGGTAGGAATCAATAGTGCTGTTGTACTATTGGCGGATGCGTCAACTCATGTTTGTCGTCTCTGTATCAGGACCATGTATCAACACTGGGATATAAATGGCCTATGCGACGGCCTGCTGTGGGTGGTTGTTTAATTAACTCATAGCAGTGTGTCAGTAAAAGGGATCTTGGAATTGAAGCCTAATGGCAAAGTAAAGTTTTATACAATAGGTAGTTTCAGCCAACCAATCGGACGGTTCAAGGAATCCCATGAAGTGAGGATAGGTTGCTATGCTAGCTCCTGTGGTCACTAGGAAGCTAGCTAGCTGAGTTGTGCTGCATAACTGTTGCATCATGCTCTACATAGAGTCACAGTAAAGAATGCCATCTCAGGCAATATTTATACAGTATAATCCGTTTTCACATTAAGCTTTCAGCAACCGTCGCAGTGTTTACATTTTAGGAAATCAACTGACACTCTGGATGATGTTGGGATGTAAGATGCGGCCTGTCGTGTCATGGGGCGATCTCTATGAGGCGAGCTATTTTTATGCTTGCTAAAATGACAAGCATCAACATGTGCTGATGTCCTTGTTGAACTGCACATGTCTGAAATGCCTGTGGTAGAAACCTTTACAGGCCCTGCTGATGACCGGTAAATGATTGCTCCTGCTGTGGCAATTTTTCAGTGCAGTTGCATTGGAAGAAGTTTCTCTACAATTCAAATTGTTTGTGGAAGCATTTTGCCAGCTAGTAGAAGATACGTCTCAAGTTCCCTGGTTTCCTAATAAGCTACGTCTGCTCTTGAAAGTGTTTCTGGTTGGTGGTTTGCAGTAGATGCTGCGTGTAAACTCACATCTTTGTTTCTGTTAATAGTCTAAAGGTCTAAAAAGTTTATTCTTTCAGAGGAGTGTTCATCTGTAAAGGACAAACGCTGATATGTTCGTCAAGTTGCTATAATGTACAAAGTCTTTACTGACAAAGAATGTCATTGATATCACCTTTCCACCAAGTGATTTAATAATAAAAGGGTTTATTTGCAACACCATGGATTAATTTCTCCTCCCACAGGCCCCTAGCCAGACATGAACATGGTGCAAAAAAAAAAAGCTACCCATGCTAACCCCTCGTCCTTGGAAAACAATATTGAACTATTTAAAATAGAATAAGGAAGTGCCATAAGAACCTCCTGAGGGATAAGTGTAAAGGCTTTGAGCATCAAAAGCTATCAAAGACGTTGCTGATTTGCTGATCTGTCCTACTCTGAGAGCAACCGGTCCCTGTGTGTTTAGGCTGAAACACGATAAACCATTCAGTACATTTGGAGTGTTTGATAATGTTTCTCTTCTTGTTTTAGTTGAAAGCAAAAATCCCGTTGCTGAGGAACCAAAACTGGTCGTCACAGGGGATCCCGGCTCTGCAGCCTGTCGGCGAGGTGGAGCGTGAGCGCGTGCAATAGGACCCGGAAGATGGTGAACTATGCCTGGGCAGGGCGAAGCAAGAGGAAACTCCATTGCAATGTTGGGCTGTTGTAAAAGATTTGCAGCCTTACCTCAGAGTCCAATACTGGGCTGTTGCTGCAGCTGGAATTATTTGAATTATACTTCAACCACTCAAAGCCATTTGTTCACTTTAATGTATTTAATGTATTATTTAATACAGGCATGCACAGGCATTCATGTTTACTACCTTTACGTTACGAGGGAAGAACACTAGGACTAACAATACAAACACTTATTTTAGTTCACCTATGAGGCAACTGTTACTTCCATGGTTCTGTTCCTGTCTATCTGGTAGTACACATTATAATTATTACCTAGAAAAAAGTGTGACAGAAAATGAAGTGAAACTAAAAAATGGCGGTTTTGTTATTAAGCCTACCAAATAGTATGTAAGAAATCTGACAACGGCCATAAAAAGTGATTGTTTTCTTAATAAAGTTGTTACTTTTAGTTTTTAACCGATTAGTCGACTAGTTGCACCCCTAGTTTGATTATATGTTGATCTTAATCTTTGGTGTGTGTGTGTGTGTGTGTTAACTCTGACTCAGGAGGATGCTGATAGGGAAAGGGAGAGTGGGCGAGGAGCACAGTCGGCTGTCATTTTGTAGAAAACTGTGAAACAGCTGTCAGAGACATATGTGGAGTTTCCATGGCAACCAGATAGGAGCTGGTGGAGAGAGAGAGAGAAAGAGAGCGAGCGAGGCCGGTTCTAGCGGGGTGATGGGATACGCTACGCTCCCCCCAAAACACAAATATATAAAATATTTTTTAAATATTTTATTTTAAAACTCTGACCACAAGTCCTGATTCTTGCAGGATCTTCATCAGCTGAACTGATGACATCATTCCCTACACAGCACATTCCAGCTAGCCAAAAGGTGACCACATACTGTACGTAACACATGGCCCGTACCCACGGCCAACCTGCAGCCAGAGAATAAACCCTAAAACCATGTTACAAAACAAAGTCCAAACTCTGATTCCTGATGACTCAGTCGGCCTTCAGTCCTAAGCTTGTGATTCAGACCCCATGTTGGTGCTTGTGTAACACCTGAAAAACACACTTTAGGGTCTGTTGCATAATGGGATAATTACGGAGTGCACTTGACAGTCGCTCCTAAAACATTAGCACCACTCCACTACTGAACAGAGACACACCAATACTAAGAGATGATCTCATCAACCTGCAAACCAAACCATGTAAGTGATATAAAGACCCTGGTTTTACAGCACAGAGTCTCTCCCTAAAAGCAGAACTTCTTTTTGCATTTTGTCTAACTATAATATAAACTATAATATAATGCATTTTCAATATCACACACAATACTACTCTAGCTACCAGCCACATTCCTCCCCGTCGCTCCCTGGTGCCCCGATATGAGATTCTGTTCAAATCCCTCACACCTGTAAATGCGTCTGTCTCTCGGGTCCTTATCACACATTCATAGTCACAAGAGCTCCTGTTTCACCTCACTGCCCCATGTTTCTGAAATGAGCTTTTTTTTTTTTCTATCCTTGAAGAACAAAAGCTACTGCGCTGTTCTCCAATAATGCCGATCTCTGAAAGCAGATTATCTTATGATGTGCTCTGTAAGATGGAACAGGCGTCTGATGCCCCCCCTTCTCCAGAGAGGAAGGGATTTGGGATTTGTATTTTCACGTGTAACAGTCTCTCTGCCCAGTGGTCCATGCATTTACAGTAAAAAAAAAAACACTAGAGTATTCATGCATTTGTAGGCTGTTTGTATTGCAGAATGTCTCAGACAGCGTTTGGCATGCTTTTTGAGGGACCCAAAAAAGGACTAACCTGTGAATTCTCTGTGAAAGCTCACTCACCACTTCACTGTCGCCTCGATGATGTCGTATCAGCAAGAAAATAAAGGGGTTTCATTCCCAAACAGGATGCATCAATTTTGGAAGAATTTTGCAACCATAAATTCCCGAGTCACTTTTTCAAATCTGCAGACGATTCTATCCTTTAAAACACAACTATTTTGTAAGCATGAATCATTGGTAACCCATAATGTGTTTTGCTTTTCATGCCAGAAATCATTCTGTGTGGATATCTCACTTTTTGAATGAAACTCTTAAACTCTTGCACTCCTTATTCTTAGATTTTGCTGATGAGTACTTTAGCAGTCTCCTCAGGAAATTCAGCCCAAGGACTGAGTAACAAGATATAATTGTTCATTTGCGAGCCGTAGTGGGAAAAGACTCCCAAGAACTGCAGAGGAGTGGATGTGTTTTAATCCACTTTCTGGGTCGGCCAGATCTGGGGAATCAGCGTCATTACACACTTCTCTTTAAAATCCCCCTGGGTCTCTTAATCTTAATTGGAAAAGTCTTAAACATAGAGGGAAAACATCTAAATTGAATTTCAACTTAAAATTGAACACTCTACTTTCCTCTGAGGGAAAATGAGTTCACAAATGTACTTTTGTTCTTTTCATTGCTCTCTCACATCATCTACTCCCTCTCATATTAACCCATAAAGCCTAAAGTCTATTGGAAGTAAGACAAGTCATTCATCAATCTGAACCAAAGAAAGATTTTATGCAGAAGTATTAAAGCTTGGGTAAAGAGTAAAAATCCACGACGCCAGTGAAAATGATTTTCATTTTCCTGCATGATGATGCAGTCAACATTAAACAGATTGTTCCTGTATCAGAGCAAGGTTTTAAATTGGGTTCCAGTTGAAAGCTATCATGACATCTTCCTCTACCACCTCCCTGGGCCGAGGCCCCGTTCTGTCAAAAATATGACAGGTGTTTGACATGCCTTGATCCCAGCATGCTCTATTGCAGAGAAATATCACTGTCTCCTTCTCTCCTCTTCCCTCTGTGGTTTGTGTTTTATCATCTGGGGGGGGGGCGATTTGGCCCGGTGTCGCAGTGTGAAATGTTTTCTCCGCCGCAAAGCACCCCCTGACTGCTGGATCAATGTGGGGCGGTGATGGCCCCTCTGGCCCTGACTGATAAATGAAAGACAGCTAAATGTCTGGAGGGAACGCCACTACAGACACCACGACGACGCTGCAGTAGCAGGATGATGTCCGACCAAAAAACCTAATGCACAGCTGTGGGAGGGCTTTGTCTAGCAGGTGTCTTCTGATGAGCCATATCAATACACCCTGGGGATACAATTTCCCTGGAAAAACATACATCATACATATAATACAAGGGGGACGGGGAGCTACTAAGCATCTAAACCGCAGTATGATTAAATCTTCCACAGTATCTTAACTGGATTATGTGTAAGGCAATGCTCCAGGAGACCATGCATGAGAGGAGGCTGTCAGTATGGTTCCCTTCACTACGGAGGACCGATACGAGTCTGGGAGTCCTTGTGCTGTGACTGCAGGCTGGATCTATATGCACTGATCAATAAGGGAGGGTGGATATTCAGAGGAGTGAGGGGGAATAAAGGTTTTTTCCCCTCCTATACAGATGGACACACACACACACACACACACACATCATATTACACCACATTCCATACTAACTTTTCTTAAGGCAATAGAAATCATTCCTATGGGCTCACAACCAGGTTTGCTAGGAACCACCGCCTCAGTAATAATGCGCCTGCATGCAATATTTCATACCATTATTCTGTTGTGAGGGGAAGACATGATGGAAATTGATCGTGGATTCTCCGGCCCTCAAGGGCAACAGCTGCTGCCGCTCTACTTGTGTCTCGCTTTGATGAAGTTAAGAGATGAGTTTGGGAAAAAGCAATTTCGCCAAATGTCACAACGCAAGTGAGCCACATGTTTGCATATGACAGATAGAAATGGAGAAGGGGGGATGCGGTACGGTACGCTCTCTCTCTCTGGTATTCTATTGGTATTCTTTCACCTTAACTCGTCCATATCCTCCCTGACCCGCCGCTTATTTCCCACTGCCTTTCAATTTCTTCAGCTTTCGGGTTTTCCATTTTTTTTCCCCCCTCACCCCCTTTTCTCTTTTCACCCCCTCCTCTTTTCTCCATCCTGTTTCTCTTTATTTCCTTCTCCACCATCTGATTTCCTGCCAACGGAAACCGATAAGAGGGAAAATGCCTGTGTGTGCATGTGTGTGTGAGTGTGTGTGTGTGTGTGCGTGGTTGTATGTGATATCTCTGATTACCTGGCTGCTTCATCAGCAGAGTGAGTTTCTTCTCTATCTCTGAATCGGATCCTGGCGCCAGCTCCCAAAAAACAGGCTTTAATTAGGACATACAGAGAAAGGTTCACCCTATCTCTCTCTCTCACCCTTCCTCCATCCCTCTCTCTCACTCTCTCACTCTCTATTTCTCTTGCTTTCTCTGTCTCATACACACACACACAGAAGCACGTTGACAAAATGTGTTTTCGATCTATTTTTCCAGTAATCGTTATCATCTGAGGGACACGGTGCTGAAAATTGAAAAGAAAACGAATTAATTGACGATGAAGACGAGGAGAACAGCGACGTTAAACCTATCCGTCACTCCGTCGAGAGGCGTTCGTCTTCGCGGGTGCCCCCCGTGTGATGTTTGGACACAGTCTATCACACCCATTTCATGGCTTCACACTTCAAGGGGAGATCCGCGGGATAAAGGCGTAACGAGACAAGCGGGAGCAGAAAAAATAATCAACAATTCATTCAAGAGGAGTCTTTCTGCTTCTTCGTATCTGATTTAGAGAATCTGATGGAATCTTTTCTAACGCAGCAGGGGATCCCTGGGGAGCGGGACGAGCTCTCACACATCCTGTTTTTTTTCCAGATTTCCGTCGAGGCCAGTTTTTTTCCAGGTTTGGTTAGCTTGGCAAAGCCCGACGAGGCGACCACAAATCCAAATCCCTTTCCCCCTAAATGACTCCATTACCCCTCTCCACCAGATCAACCCACAGGCCTTCACTGCAACAAGCACGTTTACACATTTTCTCTGCTCTCAAAATGATTCTGTGGTGTGAGGGGAAAAAAAAAAAAAAAAAAATCCAGAAATGTTCCCACATTACTCTGGGGAGGGTACAAGCCTGAGGCAAACATTTTCACTCCATACAAATGGAGAGGAGTGCAGGCTCAAGACAGGAACATGGTGTGAGAAACCATGCACTGTAATCTCACAGCAGCCCATTGTCAGGAAGTAGCATGTGCTGATCTATCCAACTGGCTGAGATGGACCCACACGCCCTCGGTGAGGGATAGATGCTGCTGTGGAAGTAAGAGGAAAATGAAGCTTTCAAATAGTCCTGAGACTAAATGAGACGGTGAGCTCACCACTGAATGGTCAGGAGGCTCTCCCCGTGACAAAAGCCAACGGTATAGCCGTATATGCCGGTCTGGTGCCAGTCCGGTGCCACGGCGGAGCCTGGGTGGTAATTGGGCATTAGGCGGAGGGGCTAGCGGGGCTGATTCATGCCTAGCCAAGGAACCCCCAGTTTCAGTCTGGCAGTTGCAATGGCACACCAGCTGCTACCCAAAGACCCCAGCTGAACCTTGGGCTGGCAGCCTGGGCGTGGAGATTAGCACGGTGACCTGTGATGGCTGCCGGTGGAGGCTGACACAGACACACACGGACAGCTGGGTAAACGACCGGCAAGTGCATAGGTGAGACGGGGGAGACGGTGGGGTTAGGGGGGGGGAGAGATCCACGCCCCTTTAGAGTAAAGCTTTAAGTCCTCTCTGTCCTGGGAGCGCAGTGAATATCGCAAAAATGTGTGTGTGTGTGTGTGTGTCTTTATTGGGAGCCAGGCTGTAGCCCTGCGTAAAGCCAGGCCTGAGGGAAGATATGATTTATTGTCTGCCTGAGAAAAGCTCTCTCATTCTGGAGGACCAACCACAGAATCCCTAATGCAGAGTCTCTTTGGAATGGAGCGCACAAACACACAAACTCACACATGACAGACACAGAGACACACAGATACACACACACACACACACACACCTTCTTTGTCGTCATGGCGAATGATGGCGTCCTGTACGACATCGGCGAGGCTGAAGCGAATGCGGTGCTTCTTGCGGTGACCGAGCGGGGCTGCTCGGGCCTTGACTCCGCCCTGCTGGCGCCGGACGCTCTTCTCTCTCTCGTAGTACGCCCTTATTTGGTCGCAGCGCATCCTCCTGACCAGCCGCTGGCGCTGGCCAATGGGGAGAGACTCCAGCAGACACTGGTCTATCTCCATGTTCTGACGGAAGACGTTACATATCTGGAAACAACCTGGAGACAGACAGAGAGAGGGGAAGACATTCATATTGAGTCTCCTCCTATTTGTACATGTCATATACTTGTATTTTTTGCCATATTTGTTTCCATTCAAGGCCTGGTGGCAAATTGTCCAAGAGTGAGAAAGAGAAATAGATTTGCCTAAACAAGTGAAACCACTGCAGACCATTTATTGTGTTTATTCTACTACTGAGCTGGCAAGACGATAAAGCACACTAGCTCTGTCAGCTTCACCTCCCGGCAGTGTGTGTGTGTGTGTGTGTGTGTGTGTGTGTGCATACATGCGTACATGCAATTTCCATTTGTGTGCGCGCCCATGTGTGTGTGTAAGCATTTAGCATTTGGCATATTTACAGCAAAGTATATTTGCTGTGTGTGTTTAACCCCCGGGGCTGAGCTGAGAGTGTTCTGTGTGTCGTCGTCTCCGTCCCCAACAGTGTGTAAGCGATTCTCCTGACTCTGCATAATCTCTCTCTCTCTCTCTGCCTCACGGTGGAACGGAGCCAAACAGATCTCATCGCTAGGCAGCAGCCAACCTTATTATGGTCTGCTTGGGAGGTTAGCAGCTAACTTCTGCAGTGGTGGTGGTGGTGGTGGGACCAGGGGGCCCGGGGATTTCATTGAGCATGCTCACATAAAAATCACAGAGAGAAACACACACACATTAGGATACAACCTACTCATTGCACAAGGTAGATGGGAAAAGGATATTTCAGCCTACAACAGCAGTGTGTGTGTGTGTGTGTCTGTGTGCGTGTTCTGCAATGCGTATGCAGTGTGAGACAGCAGTGATTATTTGGCTAATTCAGGTCACAGCTAGCTCACAGGGGGATAAACTAGAGACATTGTGTTTCTCCTTTATCTGACGCACACACACTCCTCTCCCTCCTTGGCCCCGCCGTCTCCTCCCCATGCTGTCTCCTTCTCACATCCACCGTCTTTTCATCCTCCATTTTTGTCTGTCTCTTATTTCCCTTCAGCATCCCTGTCTCCTCATTGATCTGTCTGAAAGGATGCTCTCCATGTTTCCCTGTCTCTCTCTCTCTCTCTCTCTCTCTCTCTCTCTCTCTGTCTGTGTCTCCCATCTCCTCTTGCTCTGTGTGTTGGGGGTGACTCAGCACAGCGCTACATCCGTCTGCTAGTCGGCTTTAAACTACCAACTGTCAGTGGTACGCCTTTGAAATCCTACAGCGCTCCTGCCATCACCCCGACCCCTGTCCCCCCCCCCCCCCCCCCCTTCCTTCCAGAGGGCCAGGGGTAACTCGCTCTCTTTTTGGGAGGCGAGAGCATCTGTGTGCCGGGTACCACCCTTTCACCCTTCGCACACCCAGAGAGCGCAACGCAAAAAACTCTTTGAACAGTGTTCACACCCCACAGTCAAACAATAAAAGCACAAATGTCCTTTTCAGCGCAGCATCCCAGCAGACATGCGCTGCGCCGTCGCTGTTGAGGTTTTGTGTCTACTTTATTATAATGTTGCCGTTTCCCACCTGCAGGGGCCAATGTGTGTTCAGGCTGGATCCTTATCGGTTAGAAACCAAGAGGTGTGGGCTGATGAATGAAGCTGCTGTGTCTGTAAGTGCTTTTTGTGCGTTAGATAGACATCTACACATTTATTCAAACACCTGCCCCAGCCTCCCCACACACACACACACACACACACACACCTCTTGTACAATACACCAGTGCCATCTGCTTGGGTTGGACATGTAAAAGAGGTTCTTTTGTGTTCAGGTTCCAGACAAAGGAGGTCATTGTGATACTGTTCATGCCAGGTGTCCATCTCAACTGTATTTCAGTTCGGAGCTAAACACACACACACACACACACACACACACACACACACACACACACACACACACACACACACACACACACACACACACACACACACACACACACACACACACACACACACACACACACACACACACACACACACACACACACACACACACACACACACACCTCCAACCTACGGCCTTGTCCAATCCTCTGATATACTCCATCTCGCCACATTCCAGCTTCCTCACTCTCTCCCTGCTCTCCTGCTCTTTCTCCCGTTGTGTTTCTCCTCCTCATCCTCACCCTCAGCCCTCTCTGCTGTGTGACTGGAGCTCAGCCACCCTCTGGAGTGGGTGCAGTGAACTAAGATGCTGCGCTCTCAGGCAGCCGTAAGTCTGAGTCGTAACTGTGTGGCAGCCCACTCTGCTCTGTGTGCCGACCCACAGCCTTCTGCTCACTGCAGGGCCATTACAGACTCCTTCAGTTCATCACTCCCACGTACGCAGCTTATCCTTATAAGGACCTTCCATTGACTACATTCATTCCCTAACCCTCACCACGACATGCCTAACCCTAACCTAAACCTAATCTTAATCTAAACTAAAACCTCAACCAAAGGCCTAGTCGTAATCTAGCCTGTACACACACACACACACACACACACACACAGCCCAGAATGTGTAGCTGTGTGTCAGTCTACTGTATTGTGAGTAGCAGGTTGGGTACATGTGTGAAAGCACCTTGGCCAGTGATGCAGGGACAATAGAGGAACAATAGAGTCCTCACTGCAGGGAGCCAGCTAACACTGGCACAGGCAAGGCTGACTGCAGAGCGATGGGGTACTGTCACGTACTTTTGCCCGATTTGTCTCCATTGAAGGTCTGGTGGAAAACTGTAAGTGTGCTTGTAAAGAGTAAGGAAGAGAGACGGAGTTTCATGAAGAGGGGAAATCACTACAGACCATAGTTTTTATTCAAATGCTGTTTGATACTGAGCCAGGAAGTACAAGGCTAAGATGATAAAGCACACTAACGCTGTCAGTTTCACCTCCAGGCAAGTGTGTGTGTGTGTGTGTGTGTGTGTGTGTGTGTGTGTGTGTAGGAATTTGTTTCAGGCAGAAAAACCAGACAATATTGAGAAAATAGACACAAGTAAGCAGCAGTAGGCTATTGAATAAGAATAAAGTATCATACACTAAGGGAATACCACGTGTGTGTGTGTGTGTGTGTGTGTGTGTGTGTGTGTGTGTGTGTGTGCGTGTCAGACTGTACAGCTCAACACAAAATGAGGATGTATGAACCAGTATGTATGAACTCACACTGCACCCACTTTCTCTCTCTCTCTTTCTCTCTCCCTCTCCCTCTCCCTCTCCCTCCCTCCCTCTCTCTCTCTCTCTCTCTCTCTTCATCCCTCTATCTGAGCCTTTGATCCTTCAGTCCGTGACTACAAACAAACATCAAGCTGCATCTCTTTCTTGGTCTGGCCACCTTCTTTTTCATCTTTTTTCAGTCCGTCTTCTCATTCCACCTCGGCTCGTCCTTCCACCACATATGACCACAAGTCTAAATCCCCGTGCTTCGTTTCCTCTCGACACCAGTTGTTGTAGTAGAACACAGGAACTGCTCATAACTGGATTTATGGGGGAGATACACAAAATGGATTTCTCATTCAGCTGCCTCCCACTCCATCTCCTCAACACACACACACACACACACACATACACACACACACACACACACACCTACATACACAATCTCTCTCATTCTCTCTGGGAACCTTATGAATCAGCCATTAAACATGCAGTCAGCGACATAAACAGCCCATAAACAGCCCATAAACTCCCATCTAATCCCAGTAATACAGCACATGACAGATGTCACACAACCTGGCATGTTGATGCTGACTGGTGTCACCCATAAGACAGACTGATGGTTAAGGTGTCTGTGGTTTTGGGGGGGGATTCTGGATCTGTATGAGAAGAGCTGAATCGAAACGGAAACATTTGATGAAATTTCATCACTATCACAAAAAAGAAAAACATTTTGTTGATAAATAAATGATGTTATTAATAGATGGATGGTCTTTTCATCTCAAACCATGCTCCACCCAACAAAAGGTCATTTTCATTGCACAACAGTTCAAAGTGGCTTTGGGTGTGTCTGTACAATATGTGTCCTCCACGACCTCCCAGAATTGTCCCCAGATGTACCCGCTGTCTCTCCCATGTATACAGTAAGTGGCCCATCGTGGTTTTATGGCCATTAGTTGGTGCACTACAATACGGCCAAGTGCATTTCTTTGTTTTCATCTTTGTAAGAAAAGCATGAAATCTGGCCAACAATAACATTTTGCCCAATACTAATCAATTCTTGAAAGAGTCTTTTCATTTTTCATGTGGATGTTTTTCTTTTCTTTTTACATTTAGGAAGCCTATGTATTTGATTCAACCCAGCTGACTAAACACACCTCATTCTCATTTTATTAAAAGTATGCATCAAATTCACTTGACATGAAAAACTACACCGTATACCAGCAAGTGTGATGACGTGCTGTGAATGGATAGATGGTGAAAGTGAATGAGAGAGGGAAGGAGCGGTGGGAGCGAGAATGAAGGGCAAAAGGGCTGAATGAGTCTAGGACGAGATGGACGGAGCAGAGAGAGAGAGAGAGAGAGAGAGAGAGAGAGAGAGAGAGAGAGAGAGAGAGAGAGAGAGAGAGAGAGAGAGAGAGAGAGAGAGAGAGAGAGAGAGTGAGAGAGAGAGAGAGAGAGAGAGAGAGAGAGAGAGAGAGAGAGAGAGAGAGAGATGCTGTCTTTTCCTTCCTTTCCCATCTCCTGGCTGTCAGGTATTGATTGAATGTGGAATATCCCGTACAGGCTCCAGCTAATAACACTGA